>ML807410.1:119908-147215 GCA_009831015.1 Picea engelmannii
ACCATATATGTGGAGACGCCATGTTGTTTATGAGTCTCGACCCCGTAGTGTCATTGTTACTTTGGGGGGTCATCTCTATAGAATACCAGAGGTAGTTCCGACTACTTTTCAACCTAAAAAGTGTCGCAAGGTAGTATCTCATATTGCAAAATTCAACTTCTTCACAATCTGTTCAAAAGGAGAACAAAAGGACACTGCAACCACTACAACCTTGCCCCAAGCACCTTCTATCCAATAGAAGTAGGTCGAAAAGGATACAACAAAGTGCAAAGATTCCTTTTGCACATCGTCCTCTCATGTATCTCGACTTGTTGAGAAGCCTCAACCGCAACAGGTTCGTGACAAATTTCCACAAACTGAGCAGCGCGACAACTCCAGCAAGACAAGCAGCTCACCAAGATGCAGATTCAACAAATGCTTTTCCCTCTCCCCCGGGAACTCAACGCAATGGAGACAATTACTTCCTAAGGAGGGAGGATTGATCTAGGTGGATATCGGTGGCCACCCACCTTTTCCAAATGGCTCAAAATGGCTTTCTGGCAGTTTTGGCAATTTACTATTTTTAGCAGGTTTTAACTTTCGGGGCCATTTTGAGGGCCCAAATGAAGGTTTTTCGAGATCGAGTTTCTTAATGATAGCCGAAGTCATAATTGAGCCCCCAAAATGAATCTCCTCGAAAATACCTTTCCAACGAGCTATCACACGCCTAAAACGGAGATCGTATGCAAAAGTTATGACCCCGGGAAGTTGATGTACTCACTTACCCAAACGAGGCCCACATGACTTTTGGCGCTTCATCTCCTAGGGTTAGGTTTTTGGATGTTTAGGACTTTTGGCATTCTCGTTTATTGTAAAAGGGACTTCAGAGCCTCATTGTAATCATCTTCTTGTGAATGCGAGTAGCCGTCACATCTCTTCTCAGAGATAAGCTGCCACCATTTTAGCGAGTCTTTCACTCTGTATTTTTACAGTCTCTGTACATTTATCTGATTAATAGAAATCGTGTATTACTGTATATCTATGTTTATGGTTGCATCTCTAATACATTTCTGTTATATTATTGAATATCTGCAATATCTCTGTGCATTTATTTATTATATCTCCGCTCTCATTTTGTGCCGAAAATAATCCAGATCATGATGCCATCAAATTTGCCACCTTATACTTGGAAGGCAAGGCCCATGAGTGGTGGTACCATGGGATGACTATTTTGGTACATGCACACATTACTTCATATGTATATTTCACACTGGCTCATATACATGAGGTTTGATCAGGGAGATCCAAAACTTCATTTTTGTGAGCTGACCCAACTTAAGTAGACATGCATAGTTGAGGCATTCATTGAACAGTTTCATAGGTTAGCGGTTATGGTTCCATATGTGTTAGAATCCAGGTTGATGATGCTATTTTTTGAGGGGATGACAGAGCCATTGCGTGGATGGGTCAAGGATTTTAAGCCTAAAACCCTTCATAATGTGATTTGGAAGACCAGGGACTTGGAGGGGGAATATTCAAAAAACAAATTCCTTCCAAGGCCACCCATTTCTCCAAGGGGAAATGATCAAAGGAATGTAGACAAAGGTAAATGGAAATGGGATGAAGCTACTAGAAGGGATTTGAGAAGGAAAAAAATATGCTACACTTGTAAAGAACCATGGGAACCAAGGAATAGATGCATGAGAAAAGGGAAGATGCACTACATTGAGTTTATTTATGATAATGAAGAGGAAGATGATGTGGGTCACATTCAAAATATTGAAGTGAACCAAATAGAAGAGGATCCCATGCATAGGGAAGAAGAAGGAGAGACAATGCGTAATCATACATGTATTAAGAAGGTTGTTATTGCATCCATAAGTTGGGTACCAAAATTCAACACTTTTAGGATGAGAGGAGTAATCCAAGGACAAAGGTTCACAATACTTATTGATGGTGGGGCTTCCCAAAAAATTATTGATGTTTCCCTAGTAAACAAGAGACACCTCCCTATCGTTGAGTTTGAGGGATTCTTAATGGAGGTAGCATGGGGACACACCATGCCATGTGACAGATATATTCAACAGATGAGCCTTATCTTGGTTAGGTACAATTTGAAACATGATCTCTATTGTATGGACTTACCAGACACCAATATTATACTTGGGGTTTAGTGGCCTAGCACCTTAGGTCCTATCACTAAAAATTACAAAACTATGGAGATGTCCTTCAATTATGAAGAAGGAAAGAGGGTGATATTGAAGGGGATGATAGAGAATTCTCCCAGGGTGGTGTCAACAAAGTGCATCGAGTATCTATTCAGACATGAGGAAGTGGATTATGCAGTAGAATGTTTAGTTTCAGTGCAAACCACTCATGAAGGGTGCCAACACTATTCACATGACATACAAAGAATACTTGGGAAGCATGAAAAGGTGTTTGGGAAAATTCCTCCAGGAAAACCATTGGATAGGGGTTTTGAGCACACCATCGAGATATAAGAAGGAGATAAATCGGTCATCACCACACCTTACTGAAACCCAAAAAGGTTCAAGGATGAAATTGAAAAGGAAATCAAGGAGTTGTTGGACATGGGTCACATTAGTTCTAGCTCAAGCCCATTTGCATCTTTTGTTGTGTTGGTTAAGAAGAAAGATGGAACAATGAGAATGTGCATTGACTACAAGGCACTAAACAAGAAAACAATTAAGAAAATGTATTCAATTCCCAGGATTGATGAGTTCCCTTAAAATACTCTGAATCCATCAGAGAAGTTCCCTTAAAATCCTCCAAAGCCATTGGAGAAGTTCCCTTAAACTCCTTCAAAAGCATCAGAGAAGTTCCCTTAAAATCCTCAGAAGCCATCAGAGAAGGTCCTTTAAAATCCTCCGAAGCCATCGAAGAAGTTTCCTCAAAATACTCCAAAACCATCAGAGGAGTTCCCATTAACTCCTCCGATGCAAATAAGAAGAGTTCCCATTAACTCCTCCGATGAAAATAAGAGGAGTTAGCATTAAATCCTCCGATGAAAATCAGAGGAGTTACCATCAACTCCTATGATGCAAATCGAAGGAGTTCCCATTAACTTCTTTGATGCAAATCAAAGGAGTTCCCATAAAATCCTCCAATGAAAATCAAAGGATTTCACATCAACTCCTCTAAAATTTTGGAGGATTTTCCATTAACTCCTCTAAAACCTACAAAATGACCTTCTGTAATTTGGCCATAATGTTTGACTTAGGTGTCAATTTTGCACGTTCTTTATACTATTGGAAAGGTATTTTTGAGATCTAAAACTTCATATGAATATGATTTGAGAAATTCCTTACCTATGGTATACATGTGTTTGGATTAATATCTGACACCTTGTTAACAGCCCTAGAGAACACCACACCTCAACTGCGAGCAGAGGAACCATGAATCAAACTCAGGGAAGTTGATATGAAGTCTTGATTACTTATATTTCAGTTTTATGGGTTCAAATGCTCGTTTTCATATTTTATTTAAGTATACCTCTAATATCACTCATCTGCAATGTGTTGAATGTTTTCAGGTACTGATGCCGAGAGGAGGACACACTCAACATCCTTACAACATGATCTACATTCAAGGATAATAGAGTATTAAGGACAATATCAATTGTCGCAGTAGCAGAAAGTTGTGAAAGGAATATGATTCAAATGGTTGAAGATGAGGTCTGAACCCTATGACGATCAATGCCCTAAATGGATGAACCAATCATTACGAGAGAAGAGGTGCACTACAACCAAAATCCACTATGGCCCATCGACACTAGAGGACAAATTAAAAATGTAATTACTATATTTTCCCTCTCATCATTACAAAGGGAATAAAGAAAGAAGCTGGGAATGAAAGGTCACTAGGGTAGGCGGAAGGACAAGAGTCACATTGAGCCTCAATAAATACTAAAATTGTACCTAAAGAAATGGCTTTTGGCTCTTCAAACATTGTACACTTATGAACTATTTTGGGAATACAATGTCAACTAAAATTGGAGAGACTTCCATAGAGTTTTCATGTACTATTGCTGAAATTGTTAATATGTAGAATCCCTCATGAACAACTTTTGATAGAGAGAAGGACTCACATGTGTTGCAATTTTGGTGCAAACTATTTCAAGCAAAATTTTTATTGTTCATATGGGATGTAAGAGCATGTTTATTTATGGACTATTATGACGCAATATGTGTTTCTTGCAGCTTTGTTATTCTTCATTATTTCTCATTTCTTGAGCATTTGATCTGCCAATGTATGGGATATAGTGACTTAGACTATTCTAGTTATATATTCATGTGCATGTGTTATCTGGCTTTATTTCTTCATTTCAAATATCTAGGTGGAGCTATTGGTAGAGTTAGCTTTACGTCACAACTCATTCACTTATGTTAATTCGCTCCTATCTAGGATAGGTTAGATTATAAGTATATTAGATACTTTCATTTACATAGTCTTCATCTACATATCTCATTTGCATAACCATCCATCATTCACCCTCATCAGTGGACCAGGTCGTAACTGGTAAAACCACACCAATAATGGTTTCCAAGAAAAAATCCGCATGGGTTCCCTAATCCAAATGGTGAGAGGTATAATTGGGACTTCTTACCGAGGGTAACCCCTTACTGTTGTCGGGCGAATTTATACCCGTCAACGTATGGATAGCCAAAGTGATCTCCTATTTACCAGTATAAACTACTTCTCAGGGGAATCTTATATGGATGATTTACTTTAAGAAGTAGGGGACTTTACCAAGTTACCTTGGGAACATAAATTCCCCACCTTCAACCATTAAAGAGAGTCAAATGGAACAATAGAAGTGAATAAAAACATGGATTAATCACTATGTTCATCTATAATGATCTACAATTTCACCTTCAAAGGAAAGCACTAATTAGTCAAGGTGCTACTTACAAAATACCCTCTTTTGAAGATTTTTGTGATTCTCTCATTAGAGAGGAAGATAATCTCTTAGTTCTTGGAGTATCAACACTGTAGGCACATCTAACAAAACCTTAGTATCACAATAAATGCAAGGCCCTAAGTATCCAAAGAAGCAACATCCTCGCAGTTACGATATTTTTACCCTATGACATTGGTTTTATGTCACAATAGAGCATGACCATATCTAAAAGACAAAACCTACCCTCATACATAAAAACTTACAATAAAAAAAACTAATTGGAAGAGAGAATAGAAGACATCACACCTTGTATCCAAATGTTCTATGTAGTTCCTCGCTCTTGAACTTTGATTTGCTCTTGATCTCTACCTGTACTAACCTACAAAAGGATATCAAGTCTATACTTCAACAAGGTAGTTATGAAATCAAGTTATACATGTAATGTGAAAAATTCAAATATGTAAAGCAAGTTAACATATATAAATAGATTGAACAAAATTACACATATATTGAGGGAAATATAACTCTTTTATTGAAACAATATAAGTATATAATTACAACCTGACTCTAACCGATGACACTGCTTCGAATCCAACCGCTTGGGTTCCTCCACTAGACTCTTTAAGCATCATATATGAGATATGAAGGAATGATGGAAAAATAGGTTTCCAGATTAGGGGATGCTACTAAGAGGTTCAAGGAATAGGGAAGCTTCCAAATCACGGACATAATATTGCACCAAGTTTTTCTCTCCTCATCCATACCCCTACAGGTTGTGTATGGGCCAATGGAAGTTTGGGAACAAACCAAACCAAAACCTTACCCTATAATGTGGAATATTTTTATTTTTTCACAAAATTGAGGGTATATGCGATTTGTACATTGGAAAACAACCTATATACACAATTTGCACATGGGTGAATAGCGTATGACAACAAAACTGTTATTTTTTAGATGATTTTTATGAAGGAGAATGGGATTTAGGTTTGCAAGCTAGGGAATGGACCAGGCCATCTCACAAACATAATTTGGTGTGGAAATTTGTGGTATAACAGATGCCCCATAATGTGTGAGGTCAGAAAAGAAACTAATGGCTGAAATGCATTATAAATCTCAGAGGCGAGGATGAATTGAATTAATTCCCAAGGAAATTTTCCAAACAATTGATCCAAGAATAAAACCACTAGTAGAAATCAAGTAAGAGTATTCTCTTCTCGAGTCATCCATACCCATGCTCAGGAGTGATGTAAGCATGACTGCCAAACCAAGTACACTACATATCCATGAGTAATTAAAGTAGAACTAATGCCCATGGCCACAAAAACTATACATAATGGATCCATGTGATATATATAGAAGTAGCAACCATGGACATGAAAAATACACAGTGGATCCATGCAAATCTAGATCATAGCCATGAATGGATACACAATGGAGCTATGTCTCAAAATAAAATCAGAGGATATTTGGAGCCAATGAAGTGAATGAACTGATCCTCTACAACTACCAATGTCACCGAGGGTGGTATAATCAATATAGGTTGGGTAGGATAAAAAATATGTGATTCTTGTACTTCACCCAAAGTCTTAAAAATGATTTGTCGTGGTACGAGTCTACACTATGTGAATAAATGTGTTGAATTCGAACACAATGAGACACCGTTTGATTACCAATTATTGATGTATATCATTAACAAATGCGAGACAACCCACCGATGATGATAATGCACGTCAAGGTACTTAGTACAATCTAACAAGTGTGAATAAATGAGTTGATGTCGAACACCTGATAGAATCTACCGATCATGGGACATTGATGTATTACTACTATCAATAGTGAGGGAACCTACCATTGATGACTACAAGCCCCAAGGTACTAAAAATGAATTTGCATCCTTGTCCCAGAGCAAGATGTGTTGAAGTCAATAGGAAGAGATCCACTGGAAGGAGGGAATTAAGGCATCCCCCATCATCCAACACGAGGACTAGCAGAAGGCTAAAGATTTAGAAGGAATCGAACAAAAATATTGTAAGGACCACACCGAGGTACAACTCTCGGGTGCACAAGATGGAATAGTACACGATAGAGACTCTATGAATAGTAGCCAATGATGAAGACTACTGATAAAAATGAGGAATCCACCAATGGGGTCAAATGTAAACCAAGGTACCACACAAATCCCTATGTGTGATGATTGTTGTTGACATTGAACATAAGAGAAATCGCTCAGTCAATGACCAATGATGGTTTGTCATCTATTAAGCGCAAGGGAATCTATCAATAATGGAAATAGGCCCAGGGTGCAACTCTAGGTCATACTCTCATAGCAATGTGTCGGAGTCGATAAGAGTAGACCCGCTAGGAAGAAGTCAATGAGGACCTTCTATACTAGCACGAGTGAAATACAAAGATACTTGTGAAACTTAGACATACTTGATTGACACAGGAAGGTCAACATGGAAAGTCAAGGATTTTTTAAAAGTGGATGACTCATGATGAAACTTCCCTTGAACAAAAAAATGACACATTATGTGACTTAGGCAACATGGATTACAAACTGGGATACATATGTGATATAGGAGGAATAGACAGACGCTCCATATGATTGGAAGAATAATCAACTGACGAAGATTATACTCAATACTGAGAAAAGTCTCCTAAAGCCATACTAAACCCAAAAATATTGAGATACTACTCAAATATTGTGTTTTTCTCAAGGGCGACAAAATTGCTGCCAAATAAAGAGATAGACGATTTCCCCATTCTTTTTGGTTTTTTGATTTTTTTTCTATTTCATATTATTAAAGCCTGAAAAAGAATAAAAGAATGCTATAGTACATTGGGGAAACGAGTGTCGTGGGAAGAAAACAAGTTCCAGATCACAAGGAACATACCTATGCTCAATGCAAAGAAGCATGTGTAGGATAAGGACACTCATGGTAAAGTCTCCTCCGATGATAAAGGTATCAAGTCGCAAAGGCATAAATTCTAAGGATAACAACTGGTAGGAATGCATATGAAAATGGTTCAACAAGAACACGTTGAAGCCGACATTAGGCCTAGAAGCATGAGTGATCAATATGCAATGTAGTTACAAATCAACGAAATTTTGGAAGCCCTATAGGTAATTTAGCCATAAAAATATTGAGAGGAAGTCATGATGCTTCAACACAAAGACATGGTGGTACTAAGAAGGGACTTTGAGCCTATAGGAAGTACTGTAACATGGGTGAAAAAATGCCAGTGAGGTACTAACTAGGATACCCGTGAAGAGGTAAGATGTACCATCCATAAACAAAGCCTTTAAATTAGCTTGAAGGTATAATTCCATGAACAAATGGGGTTGACCCTATGGAAGATATGTGATCGATATAGATAAATGCATTGTGCGGGCATATTTGAACCTATCCTATATGATATTAAGGAACACAATACTCGTTGAAGAGTTTGAAATGTGCTAACATATGTAGCAACTTATATTAAAGGGAGTCCCATAGGTAATGGCCAAAAAAATATTGAGAAGAAGATATGTAGCTTCAAGGAAAAGTCATGGTCCAAGGGTTTCTTTGGTAACCAACCTGTTTCCAATTTAGGAAGAGGTTAACAATCCATAAGAATAGCTTCAAGGATGGCCTCATCTGAAGGAAAATTGACATCCATGAAACCAAGGCTCGACAACACACAAATACCAGGGCTCGAGGTCTCACAAACAATAAGATTAAAATCAAGAGGTGACACAAGATCACTCGGGACAAAAGGGGAAAATAAGAGCTCACCTACCCCCATCAGATAAATCACATGATCAATTATGAAGACCTTGTCTCGATATGGAGAACGTAATTGTAAAGAATCCTTCTCAGGAGAAACTAAACACCAAGGATATGATGCCACATAATTCAACCATGGTGGGGAAGAGTCTACTCAAACACTAGGGACACACAAAGGGGAAATCAAAGATGAAATCAAACTAGGATAGTGATTATCATATGAAGCTTATCAATAGTGATAATGCTTCCATTGTGATGGAAATACATCACACGAAAGAGCGTAGACACCATAGCCTTCATAGCATAAACATAATCATTACCAAGAAGAATATTGAAGTCTAAGGGGCCTGACACCACTAGCAAATCGATTAGAACAATATTCCCACCTAAGGTAATAAGAAATTTAGGAAGCATCCCTAGAAATTCACTAGGTCTTCTATCAAAATCTAGCAACTCACTAGTAGTTGACGCAAGCTTGGGAGAACCCAAATCTTGTCAAGTCGGGGAGAATAAAATACTTACATAGGATCCTTCATATATAATAGATTGACGAATTCCTTTCAACATAGATTCAACTGGAAATGTTATTTGGAAAGTTGTAGAAGAAGGAAGGCGAGGCTCTACAAGATCATTCCAATCAAAGGAAACCATCCGAAGACTTGGAGGGACCGTACTTGAAAAGAGTGGAATTCTCCCTTGTTCAGAGGTACAAAAATGGAAATGCTAAAGACATAGTCAAAATATGCATCACTCCCTGAAAGAAGAGTGGGATTGGATGAATATTGTGTTGGCTCAACCACTTTGGAAGACTGGTCACTCTCCAAGAGAAGAGTGGGATCAACCAAATATTGCATCGACACGATCACTTCCTCAACCACTAGTTGAATAGGATTCGAGACAAAATGGTCAAGATACACATTAGCCCCCAAAACGAGACTGGTATTGATCCAGATGGATCTCGGTGGCCATCCACCTTTTCTACTGAATCACCATTTTGAGCATGTGGTTTTGATAAACCATGATATTCACCCTTTTGATGGGGAATGGAATGTAATGTCATCTTCATTTTTTATTTACAAACATCATGTAATGATTTCCTAGTGGTCTTATGTACATGCCTACAACATAGCGTTAATGCACCAGATCCGAGTAGAACTCTGCAATTAAGCGTGCTAAGGTAGAGTAGTACTGGGATGGGTGACCTCTCGAGAAATCCTAGTGTTTTACATGCCTATGGAATTTTATAAAATTAGTCCAATTTATCCCACATGCATCATGGGAATTGTTCTCCTCTCACTCTCTCATAAATAATTGAGGTGAAGGAGGCCCTTTAAGCATGCAATGGAGTGTGATGTAAATCTTGTTGCAAATGAAGTGTAGCCAACATCTCTTTCTTTTCAGAGATAGGCTACCCCATTCTGCCAGTTTGTGTTCGTTCATTAATAGAAGTTGGTTTTCACTATATTTCTGTGTTCTCCACATTATCTTTGTGTATTTCCTTGTTATATATCGGTTATATTTTTGTCTTCATGTCGTTCTCAAAATAATATGGATCAGTGGTATCAGAGTAGGTTGCTCCTTGTCGTTTCTTAGAGAAGTTCCCCGACGAGGTCAAGGTATAGAGAGTTTGTTCTTGAGATAGTTTTGCTCGAGAAAAACGTTTATCACCAACCCAAGCGACCTCCCATGGCGGAAGAAAATAGAGATGAAAAAGAAAGAGATCCTTTCAAGACGTTTCTCAAGGAAGCCCTCGTGCGACAGAGGAACAAGATGATGGAAAAATTTGCTCAGATCCTTTTAAGACTACCGATGGTGGCAGCCGAGGCATCTTCGATAAGAAGTCATTTCACAAGTGTGACACCCTTCAAGGTACAAGACAATTTTGATATCCCCTTTTTTGAAGGTAAGATAGATGCATTTGCTCTAGAAAAATGGTTGAATCTGCTAGATCTATTCTGTGTAGGTTCAACACATTTACAAAAAGATAACTTTCGTGCTCCTTAAATCCCTTCCCCATGTCAAATATTGGTGGGAAGGTTACCGGGAGAGGTACACCATGGATGAATCTACACTATTTGGGAGAGAACCCACTTGGGAAGCCTTTGTAGATTCCCTAAAGGAGGATTTTTACCATGTCAGAAACTATGATGACCAATACATGAGATAGACAACTCTATGTGAGAAAAGAGACCAGACAGTGCCAAAGTACACAAAAATATTTCATACCTTGCGCTCAAAGCTGGGTATCAAAGATTCTGAGTGGCACCTAGTTTTGATGTACCACAATGGTCTACACAAGCACATCCAAACACATATGGATTTCTTGGACATCTCCTCACTGGGAGTTGCTTATCGATATGCAGTCAAAATTGAGTAGAAATTCAAGCAACAGAGTAAGTGGGAGAAGCATGGAAAATGCAACTCTAACTCACATAATGAAGGACAGAGCAAGGAATGCCAACCTCAACAGAGCCAATCCTAGATGCATGCAAATAAGGGTAATGAGAATTCTAAGAAAGACTCCGGAAAGTGGTGTGAGTTCCACAACATTCCTTCGCACAATAATGATGAATGTCGCTCAATACATTCATTGGTGGTCGAGCTCAAATACAAAGAGTCGAACCTTGACTTGGACCCCGATTTAGAAGATAATAAAAGGAGACAGACCATTTATGTAGAACCCACTACTACTGTCGCAACTTCAACAATCCAACCATAAGAGGATCTTGAGGAGGGGGAGTGACTCTTCCATGAATATATGTGGGTGAAGGGGACACCACTACATTTTATTGTTGATAGCGGAAGACAAAAGAACATCATCTCAACAAAGGTTGTCAAGCAATTGGATTTTTCAACAACACAACACCCACAACCATGCAACATCGGGTGGCTTCGCCAAGGTCAAGATTGTTGGAGTTACTTCACACACACCTAGGATTTATTTTTACTAAGGTTTTTCCTTGTTTATTAGTCATTATTAGTCATTATCCAGTCTTCTATATTTTAGGAAGAATATTCCTCTAGGGAGAATATTATCTTCAGTTTTCACTTCAATTTGACTAGTTGAGTGGAGTCTAGATACTGCATTGGTTTTGTCACCATGCAACATTGGTATCATCACCAGCTAATGCACATTAGCCTTGGTATCATCACCATACTGGAGAATTACCCATGATTCCCTGATCTCCTCCTCACTTCACTCTGTTTCAGTCAGTTAACTGAAGACTGGTAGACTAGTTAACTCAGCTAGGTGGCAGTTCACTCCCGTAACTTCTTGAGAGACTAGACTAGGTGGAATTTTACTCCCATAACTGCTGGTGTGTGTCTATATCACTCTATACCACCACTATGGCGCATTGGATTCTCCTCCAGTGCACATTGGTTGAGTTATATAGATTATATCATGTGTAAATTATTCATTATTCATTACTGTTAATGATAATTCTTCCATTCTTTCTCTCTTGCTTCTTCTTTCTCAATTTAGCTCTGCAATTGTGTGTGGTATTTTATAGATAGATATATTCTATGTAGTTTCAACACCTTTACATGGTTTCAGAGTTGATAGACTGCTAAGAAAAATCTACACCAATTTTTTTTGCAGGTACCAAAGATTGAAGACAACGAAAAAATGGAATTCCCAAAAGAATTCATTCTTACACCTTACAATTACTTTGCATGGAAGGAGAGAATAATAATACATCTCCGAACCAGAGGATTGTATATTTTAACCTTTAATACATACACATAACTGACATCAGCCATAGAAAATCCAAGTATCTAAGTCGAATGGATGAAGCATTCAAAACAATTTGCAGTCTCATCTCTCTCGATCTCCTTTTTCACATATCTTCCTGTAAAAACCTCAATGAAGATTGAACCACCTTGGAAGGGATACTTGGAAAATAGGATGAGATAAGGGGACACATGCTCGAGGTGGAATTTCTCACATTAGATCCAAAAAGATTCGATAATCTCCAAGATTTCTTTACAAAATTCAAGGATTTACTGTCGCAACTCAAAGCTTGCGGGGTTGATAAATATAAGGAGGAGAAACAAATGGTTCTCACCATTCTCTCCAAAATTGGTCCTGAATTCTCTTTGTTTGTATCCACATTCCATTCAGTCAAATTTTCCTCTGAAGCCACCTGGAAGATGCCTTCTCTTGAGGAATTTATCGAATCCCTGACACAAGAGAAAACCAAGCTTATCAACGTGGGAAAAATCAAAGGCCCGAAGGTGCATGAACTTACTATGCAATATGGAAACCATAAATATTATAAATCCAAAGATAAATATAAAAGGAAAGCTCATGCAAATCTGAATAAGGAAGGGTATTCAAAACCATTCATCGATGCCTCCAGATCCAAAGGTTGAAAGGGAAGAAAAGGGGATAAATGCACATATTTCCATAAAGGATTCCATCCAGAATCCGCATGCATACAGAAACAAATAGATATAATGACTCAAATACTTCAGAAAAACAACCTTTGAGATCACATCCCCTAGGGTTCCAAGAAGAATAAGCCAAAATATCAGAATCCCAAGAAAGGAAATTCTAGCCATGCCTTGATTGCCATCAACTCCTCTCCCGATGCTTGGATCGTTGATTTAGGAGCATCACATCACATGGATTCCACAAAAGAAATCTATTCATCATTAGATGCATGAAAAGGTCCTCTTATTCTTATGGGGGAAAACTCTCCATTCGAGGTCACTGACAAAGGAAGGATTGAACTCACCAATGGAAGCTTCGAGAATGTGTTGCATGTTCCCAAACTTTCTGTCAATGTTCTCTCTATGTATTAGATGACGAATTCTAGCACCATAAAGAAATTCATATTCACACCAAATGCAATGGACATCTATGACATGCAAACCAATTCCAGGGTTTCTATCGGTGAGGTAAATCATCAATCTAGATTGTATACATTTTCTGAATTTATTGAACCAGATTTTGCTTTATTGCATACCCATGCTGATGAAAGTAGTAGGATATCACATGAAAGGTTCGGGCATTTGAATTTAATATATATGAAAAAAATTAGAAAGCAAATATTGGTTGATGGTCTACCAAACATCCATTTCTCCTAAAGAATCTGTGAGGGATGTGTTCTTGGAAAACACCCTCAAGAGAAATTCGACAAAGGAAAGACTCAGAGAGCTTCCACTCCTTTAGATCTGATCCATAGTGACCTCATGGGTCTTTTTTCACATCCATCAATCAATAAAGCAAGTTTTTTTCTCATTTTTGTTGATGATTTCTCATGTTTCACATGGATTTACTTTCTCAGGCAAAAATCCAAGGCCTTTTAACAACTCAAAGATTTCAAAGCTCTGTTTGAGACACAGTCTAGAAAGAAAATCAAATTCCTCCGAAATAATAACAGGGGAGAGTATGTCAATCATGAGATCCATAATGTTTTTCATGAGGTAGGGATTCAGTTGTAGCACATAGCTCCCTATAATCCGTAGCAAAACGGAGTTGCTGAGTGGAAAAACAGATCTCTAAAAGAGATGGCATCGTGCACGCTAAATGCAAAGTCACTACCACATAGACTATGGGCCGAAGCACTCAATTGTGTAGCATACATCCAAAACATATCTCCTCATAGATATGTCACGGATAAGACCCCTTACGAGGCTTGGAGAGACCTCAAACCGTAAGTGACCCACTTTCATATTTCTGGTTCACGTGAATGGGCCTAGATTCCCTCTGAAAAGAGGAAGGCACTTGATCCATAGAGAACATAGTATATCTTTGTTGGATACCTCGATGGTGTGAAGGGATACATACTTATTGATATTTCCTCAGACCGACTCATCATTGAGTGAAGTGTCTAATTTGGGGAAAGTGTCTCGCATGTACCTTAACAACTGCATGCAGACACCTTCATTCTTCCACTTGTCTGAGATGATGAGCATGCATATGAAGACTTTTCTTCAAATGAGATTTATGATTCATAGCACTTAGATGATCTAGATACATATTCAGTACAATCAGATGCAGAGTCAGAGCATCTAGATGCATATGTAGAGCCAGAGTAGAGACCGAAGTGGGCACAAACTACTCTTCAGGATGCAGGGGATCTTGTTGGTGATCTAGCCGATACTAGGAGAATTCAATATGATTTCGAGGAGCCTCCTATTGCACTCACTTCCAATGAACCATTGCCCTCTAGGCATCTTTTATTGGTTCCGTCTTCAGATCCACAGTATTATGGCGAGCCTGCTAGAAATCCCTTTTGGGAATCCACCATGCAGGAGGAGTACAAATCCCTCCTCGAGAACCATACTTGGGATCTGGTTCCCCTTCCTTCTAGAAGGAAACTTGTCAGATGCAGATGGGTCTACAGGACCAAGAGCACAACAGATGGACAAATTAGCAGATACAAAGCTAGGCTTATTTCCAAAGGATTTCAGTAGGTGCAAGGCATTGACTATGATGAGACCTTCACTCCAGTAGCGAAGATGGATTCCATACGTTTGGCACTTTCCATTAGGGAAACCAAGGGATGGGAAGTCCATCAGATGGGTGTGAAGAATGCATTTTTTCATGGTGATCTCTCTGAGGTGATCTATATGGAGCAGCCCTAGGGATTTATGTAGGATTCATCTTTGGTCTGTCGAATGAAGAAATATCTTTATGGCCTCAAGCAAACACCGAGGGCATGGTATGCCAAGATGGACTCCTACATGTTGTCACCGAGCTTTTTACATTTTAAATTAGACCCAAATGTCTACATTCTCAAGAAGACTAATTCACTTCTACTCTTAGTTATGTATGTTAATGATTTGTTGATCATCGGTTGCTCGACGTCAACGATTTTTGTAGTCAATAAGATTCTACATGATAGGTTTTTTATGACGGGCATGGTTCCGCTACACTACTTCCTTGGACTCGAGATCAGTCAAGATGCATTAAGAATCAAACTATCTCAAGCCAAGTATGCTCGAGATCTCCTTGAGATATTTCACATGACAAACTACAAGTCTTCTCCTACTCCTTTCCTATTAGGATTCAAACTTGAGGATGGCGGGGACACTCCACTGGTTGAAAACACACTGTACAAACAACTAGTGGGGAGCTTGTTGTATCTCACACACTCCAAAACAGACCTCTTCTATGCATTTGGAGCAGTTTCCAGGTTCATGCAAGAGCCACATTAGCTACATTGGAAGGCTGCAAAGCGTATCCTTTGATACGTACAAGGCACCATCACCTTTGGGATTCATTATGCAAAAGAATCTACATTGGATCTCATCGGGATCATTGATTCTACCCGGGCTGGCGATGACACTAATCGCAAGTCCACATCTGGTTACTCACTCAGTCTTGCTTTCAAGCCTATCTACTGGTAGAGAAAGAAACAAGCTGCTATTTCTCTTTATTCAATCGAGGCAGAGTGTAGAGGGGTAGTTAACATAACCATTCAGGCTATGTGGCCACAACATTTTCTCACTGAGTTGGGCATTCAGTTTCATCATCCAATCATCATCTGGTGTGAAAACTAGAGCACTCTGAAGTTCCATAGAGATCTAGTTCAGAGGAAGCAGATGAAGCACATTGAGATACACATGCACTAAATCCAGGACTTAGTACACGAGGGGATCATTGACCTACAGTTTTGTCCTTCAGCATAAAATATGACAAACATCTTCACCAATACCTTCACTGAGCAAAAGTTCCATTTTCTCTGAAGTCGTCTTGGAGTGAAGGACACAATTGCTTAACAACTGTAGTTATTCTTTTACATACATTGTACCTTGAGGGGGGGTTTTCCCATGAGGTTTTCCCTCTTTCCTCAATTTATTTCAGTGTATCTTTTGTATTTGGGTACCTAACATGGCCTCGTTGCCAGGACCCATTCTTTATTTTCACCATAATGATGTTCAGGGGGGGTGTTGGAGTTACTTCACACACACCTAGGATTTATTTTTCCTAGGGTTTTGCCATGTTTATTATTCCTTATTAGTCATTATCCAGTCTCCTATATTTTATGAAGAATATTCCTCTAAGGAGAATATTCTCTTCAGTTTTCACTTCAGTTTGACTAGTTGAGTGGAGTCTATATGCTGCATTGGTTTTGTCACCATGAAACATTGGGATCATCACCAGCTAATGCGCATTAGACTTGGTATCATCACCAAACTGGCGTGTTACGAATGATTCCCTAATATCCTCCTCTCTTCACTCTATTTTAGTCAGTTAACTAAAGACTGGTAGACTAGTTAACTTAGCTAGGTGGGGGTTCACTCCCGTAACTGCCTGAGAGACTAGACTAGGTGGAATTTTACTCCTGTAACTATTGGTGTGTGTTTAGATCACTCTAGACCACCACTATGGCGCATTGGATTCTCCTCAAGTGCGCATTGGTTGAGTTATACAAAGTATATCATGTGTAAATTATTCATTATTCATTACGATTAATGAGAATTCTTCCATTCTTTCTCTCTTGCTTCTTCTTTCTCAATTTCTCTCTACAAATGTGTGTGGTATTTTCTAGCTAGATCTATTTTGTCCAGGTTCAACATATTTACAAAGATCTTTGTGTCATCCAACAATGTCGCATGTCCTATGACATAAATCCCTTCAAGGATGAGGTATTGTGTGATGTTTCCCCACTGGAAGTCTGTGATGTTCTATTAGGCCAGCCATATATGTGAAGGAATCATGTTGTTTATGAGTCTTGACCCTATAGTGTCATTGTTTCTTTGGGGGGTTAGCTATACAGGTTACCATAGGTAGTTTCGACTATTGTCCCACCAAAACAATGCCACAAAGTAATCTCACATACTCCAAAGTTTAGCCTCTTCACAATCCGATCAGAAGGTGAAGAGAAGGACAATGAAACCACTACAGCCTCAACCAAACCTCAACCCAAGACCTTTCTATCTAGCAGAAGAAAATCGACAAGATTATAGAATAGCACCAAGATGTTCTTGTTGCACCTACGAGGGTGCCTCCACACTGCATAGTCAAGCAAGCCTATAACAAAGCCATTCATACTCTTCATGTTTCATCTTCACCGACATAGTCCTCCCACACTTAGGTAGATAATGAAGCTAGATTGGTTGAATGGATCCAACCTCTCCAACAAAAAGTTCATGACAACCTTCAATAAGCTAAGCAGGACAACTTCTTTAGCAAGGCAAGCAACGCACCAAGCTTTAGATTTAGTAGAAATATCCTTGTCTCCCAAGGGAACTTGACACAATGGGGACCATTTCTTCCTAAGGGGGAGGAATGATCTAGATGGATCTGGGTGACCATCCACTGTTTCCACTTAATCACCATTTTGAGTCTGTGGTTTTGATAAACCATGATATTCACCCTTTTGATGGGGAATAGAATGTAATGTCATCTTCATTTGTTAATTACAAACATCATGTAATGATTTCCTAGTGTTCATATGTACATGCCTACAACATAGCGTTAATACACCGGATCCCATTTGAACTCCATAGTTAAGCGCGCTTAGGCTAGAGTAGTACTCGGATGGGTGACCACCTGGGAAGTCCTAGTATTTTACATGCCTATGGAATTTTATAAACATAGTCCACTTTATCCCACATGCATCATGGGAATTGTTCTCCTCTCACTCTCTCATATATAGTTGAGGTGAAGTAGGATTTTTAAGCATGCAATGGAGTGTGATGTAAAGCTTGTTTCAATGAAGCGTAGCCAACATCTCTTTCTCTTCAGAGATAGGCTACCCCATTCTTCCAGTTTGTGTTCTACAATGTTTTTCTCTCTTGTTCATTAATAACAATTCGTTTTCACTATATTTCTGTGTTCTTCGCATTATCTCTGTGTATTTCCTTGCTATATATCAATTATATTTTTGTATTCATGTCGTTCTCAAAATAATTCGGATCAGGTATTGGCCAAATATGGGATCAACATGATCACTTCATCAAATAATGATTGATTAAATTGTTGGAAAACCAAAGATGACATAGAACTAGAAGGGCCTTTAGACAAGGACCACATTCTTCGTACTATGACAATAACATGGCACAAATGAGTAAGGTGATCTCCTTTTCAAAGGTTACAAGGGAACTTGGGCTTATATCTTATTCATATAGGATTATTAATTGTATTAATTCCTCCAGCATGACTTGTAGCGACCAACGGGTTGCCCTTAGGTGCTGATCTCTTACATGATTTGCAAAGGTTGGTGAAATTTATCCAGTATGACTAGCAGTGACTAGAATTTCCCTCCCATCATGACTCACAGAGGCTGGTTTCTTGTCTTCAACATGAATTGCAAAGGTTTTTGACATATTTTCAACATGACTAGCAAAGGTTCGTTTCACGCTCCCAGCATGACTAGCAGAGGTTGGTTGCTGAACTTCAGTATGACTTGCAGGGACTAGGATATTTTCCACAACATAACTTGCAGAGGTTGGGTGTTGGTATTCAACATGACTCATAGAGGTTTTATACATATGTCCAACATGAATCACAAAGGTTGGTGAACTATTTCTAGTATGACTCGCAGGAACTGGACTCATGCTTCCAATATGACTTGTAGCAGATGGTTTCTTTCCCCCAACATGACTAGAAGAGGGTGATGACATGTCTCCAACATGACTCACAGAGGTTGGTGACTTCATCTTCTTACTCTTCCTCTTCCTATTCCTATTAGACTTCTAGTTACTAGTATCAATACTTTCACAAGAAGGGGGAGAAGTAGAAGGAGTAGACTTCACATATGCTGAAGGTAAATGATCAACATCCATATGATTCCCATGATATAAAGTGATTATCTGAGAATAATTAAGATCATTTGGGACATTCAGAGTGGTCCACAACCAAACTGGTAGTCCTACATTCGACTCATGAATGTTCAAAGTGGCCATCAAGAGGGCACCAACATTTCCAAAGAATGGAGAAGCATAAGAATCCCCTTGGGTAGGGGTCCCTTTGTTGGATCCTCAAGAAATTTGGACGTGAATTTATTATTCATAGGTTCATCCCTTGCGGGATTTTTCATGTCCATAAAAGTCTCACACACTAACTCTAGTGAACCAGTGGTATAAAAACCCACGCCTTCTAGGAGGCAACTCCACACTTTCAAGAGAAAGACTAAGGATCTTTGTCAACCAGTGGAGCGGTTGGTCGACCACCTTGAATCAATGATCCAAAAGCGGTGATGCTGACACAAACTAAGGGAAATTATAAAAATCATCACTCCATTAAAAAGTCCTAATAGAAACATCGCAAGCAAACAACTTTTCTAAATCATTAGCCTAGGTGGATAAGGTCCTAAGTCCAAAGCAATGAAAAAGTGGAAAGGGACCTTCTGGACAAAGGAACATGTTGATTAATTCTCATGAACTAACGAAAAAAGGAGTGAGAAGCAGTTGCCTCGAACTCCACTAACCAACCTTATCTGGTGCAAGTACCCACTCTTCAAGGGGGATCCTCCAACAATACTGAAAAGTGTGATACAAAGTTTGGCCCAGGTACCACGGGAAACCCCCTGTAGTCACCTCTGAGATCCTTAGGAAAAAAAACTAAGGTCACCGAATCACAATTAGTTTCCATGGGGTACATTCAACAATTGATACTAGATGTATGGGTAGGGTAACTAATCTCAAAGCTCTTCTAGACGACTATCTACAAAAGGGCCGATGTCACTTCAAAAAATCTCAAACTAGGTACAGAGCTTCTAGAGGATTGACTCCAAGAGGGACAATGTCACTTCAAGAAAACTTCAACCAAGTTCAAAATTCACAAAGGAACAATTCCATATGAGTCAGTGTCACTTCAAGAAAAACTCCCAAATATGCTCAATCCACTAAGCTCCGTTAAACCTCAGAGGGGTTATCTCCTCAACTCTCCTTTGCATGACCTCATGTTTGACTCATGTGTGAGAGGAGCTTCCTGACTATACTTATGCGAAATTGGGTTTTTCACTCCCTAGTTCAGACTCCTAATTTTTTTTTGGCCTTGGAGAAATTAAATCTCCAACCTAAACCAAGGCCCTAGCCTAAACTTGTTTGTTTACCCTAATAAAGTGAAAATGTCTAATTGATTTTAGTTAGAGTTCATTTTATAGGATGTTATTTACTCAACAAAGGTTTGGAGTGAAAATGATGTTGTTTGAGACTCTTGCAACAATGAAACTTATAATAACATTGAAAAATAAAGCATTAAACTAATCCTTCAATGAAAAAGGGTTTCAAAAAAATGAAAAATGCATGAAAAATCCTTCAAACCTTGACATGAAATTTTTTCCTTTACTGATGCAAAATTCACAATGCAACTTTCAAGAGAAACAAAAAAAACAAACAAAAGGATTTTCTTTCTTATTTTTCTTTTTAAAAATTTTCACTATTAGAAGAAAACAAAATACTATGCTAATATCTTCTTCTTTTTCAAATAACAATGCAAAACAATGCAAAGAAATAAAGAGACCTTACTAGCAAGAAACTAGTTTTCTTTTTTTTTGTTTTCTTCTTCTTTCTACCAAAGCAAAACTAACAAAATATGCTAAAAGCTATAAATTTATATTGTTTTATGTTTGAAGGTATACACAACTATCTCCAATGTAAATTACGTATATAAGCTTATGTACGTGTCCTATATCACTATAGGAAGTGCGTATGAAGCTTATAAACATTTTTGCCTTCTAGAAAACACGTATAGACGTGGTTTGTCCTTTTACAAAGCGCGTATATGACCTGATACTTGCATGTTTTTTATTACTTATGTATGCACTTGAATCCTGTATACGGGTAGTGTATTTACGCGATTCTTTTCAAAGCAAAGTGCATATACACTTAGAAAAACTTGGAAAAATCTGGTCTAAATCCCACAACCCAAAATAAAGGAGAGAGACCAAAATAAAGACAAAGGAATGGAAAGCAAAGAACAAGAAATTTTTAGCATGATTTCCAAGTTTTCAAAGACTTAATACAAAATTCAAAGACAAAAGCAACCAAAGAAGGCTCAAAGAATAGTAAACAACCAATTTAGGTCCTCCCAACATTGAGAGAAAGGCCCAAAAACTAGTTTCTCAGAAAGATATGCAACTATAGACACAATCAATAATGCATATATGCTATTGGAGATAAGGAGAATCATATATATATATATATATATATGTGTGTGTGATTCAAACAAAATAAACACACGTATGGATTAACAAAATCTCAAAGAAAGAGATTACAAATCTAAGGGGAAGCTTCCAAAATTTGGGAAAAGTTTATGAGATGGAAATTTCTTTGAGAAAAATCCCCCAAAACAAGAAAACTACAAAAATCAAGAAAACACAAGATCCCTTAGACGGACCCAAACTAGGAGAAATCATCCCTAGTGTGGTCACCAATTCTCTTACATGATTTTTACCCTATGACATTGGGTTTATATCACAATAGAGCATGACCATATATAAAATACAAACCCTACCCTCACACATACAAACTTACGATAAAAATAACTACTTGGAAGAGAGAATAAAATACCTCACACCTTGTATCCAAACATTCGATGTATTTCCTCGCTCTCGACCTTTTATTTTCTCTTGATGTCTACTTGTACCAATCTACAAAAGGAGATCAAGTCTATACTACAACAAGGTAGTTATGAAATCAAGTTATACATGTAATGTGAAAAATTCAAATATGTAAAGCAAGTTAACATATATAAATAGATTGAACAAAAGTACACATATATGGAGGGAAAAATAACTCTTTTATTGAAACAATATAAGTAAGTAGTTACAACCCGAATCTAACCATCGACATTTCCTTAAATCCAACCACCCGGGTTTCTCCACTGGACCCTTCAAAAATCAATTCAACAAAGTGGTTCTTCCTCGAATGACCCAGAAGGGATAGGAACATACCCTACAATCATATATGAGAGAGGAAGGAATGCTAGAAAAGTAGGTTTCCAAATCAGGGGATGCTACTTAGAGGTTCAAGGAATATCGAAGCTTGCAAATCGTTAGCATAATATTGCACCAAGGTTGTATCTCCTCATCCATACCCCTACATGTGCTTATATACCATCCTAAAGAGGTTGAGATGGTTATATTTCATTGTGTATGGGCCAAATCGAAAACCCCACCCGAAAAAGTGGAATATTTGTATTTTTTCACAAAATTGAGGGTATACGTAGTTTGTACACTGAAAAATAATGTATGTACATGATTTTCACATGGGTGAATAGCATGGAAACACAAGTGTTTTTTTTTAGATGATTTTGATGAAGGAGAATGGGGCTTATGTTTGCAAGCTAGGGAATGGACTAGGCCATCTCACAAACACAATTTTGTGTGGAAATTTGTGGTAGAACACTCGTAACAACAAACAAAACAAGGGTATGAAACCCTCTTAGCGAGCTTCCACTCCCAATGGTGATAAAGGAACTAAATGAAAAGGAAAGAAGACTGAGAGACATTGCATTTTTTGTTGGTGAGATTGTCATAAAAATTCTAAATGTTTCAAGAATATGGAATCCTTAGAAGTAGTAATGAAGAATGACAACATCAATCTTGATCCCCTTTATTCTAACTCTTCTTCTCATAGAATGAACTTTTTTCTTTTGGTTTTTCCTTTCATGCAACATCTACTTCTTCTTCTAATAAGTGGCTTATTGAGTCTAAAACATCTTATCATATGGCTAAGGATAAAGCTATATTTTCTATTCTTGATAAATGCAACACAAATCATATATTTGTTGGTGATGATAGATCTCTTAATGTTGTAGGGTCTAGATGAATTTAGCTAGATGATGGTCACTTTAATGATGTATTATTTGTTCCAAGTCTTTCCTGCAACCTTCTATTAGTATATGAAATCACCCATTTGGGTGAAGGTAAAACAACAAAATTTTCACATCACCAAGATGTAATCAAGGATTTAAATAATTCCAAGCATGTATTAAAACATGAAATTGTTGATGATATTCCCAAGTTGTACAAATTTGACAAGTTTGGGTCATAATCTCTTTCATAAATTTTTATTGCTCATAGTGATGACATGAGAAAACTTTGGCATGAACTATTTGCTCATCTAAAATATCAGTCATTGTAGTAGCTACATAAACACAATATGGTGATTGGACTTCCTCTCATTTATTTCAGAGATGGTGTTTTTTCCAGCCGTGTTCTCAACAAATATCACCGAGACAATTTTTCCTTAACCCCCTTTTAGCTTATTCATAGTGATTTGTGTGTTTTGATTACTTTTGATTCTTTCTCTAAGTTCAAATACTTATTAACTTTCATTGATGATTTCTCTAGATGCACTTTGGTTTATTTATTAAAATTTAAGAGAGATTTTTAACATGTTTTTGGCCTACAAGGCCCTTGTAGAAAACATTCTAGACATCAACTTCAGAAGTTAAGAATATATATAAGTGGGGTGAATATGTTAACAACAAATTTACAACTTAGTGCACTACACATGGCATTCAAATTCAACATATTTTTCCATATACACCGCTACAAAATGGTCTTGCTGAGAGAAATAATCACACTTTAAAAGAAATGGAAGATTATATGATGCAATCTAAGGAATTTAGTCCTCTTTTTTTAGCGGAAGCCATTACTTGTGAAAATTGTATAGTTAATTACACTCCCATAAAGGTTTTAAAATATATAACACCAGAAGAAACAAGGAATAACATTAAACTAGATGTAAGCCACTTTTTTGTGTTTGGTTGTGAAGCATGGGTTGACAATCTTGGTCATAGAAGGAAAGTATTATAGCATAAGAGTGCAAAGTGCATTTTTGTTGGATACTTTGAAGATGTAAACCTCTATATAATTATTAAACCTCATTCAATATAAATTATTATTAGTATAGGTGTCAATTTTGATGAAGGTCTCTTGGCTTGCATGCATAATTCAACATTTGTGCCTTCTTCAAGCCGCGAGCCATCTTCTACTCCCAAAATTTTTACTATTACACCTATTTTGGTTTCTTCTTCTTCATATGATGAAAATGAGGATGAAAATACACCTCCACCTACTCATCCTCCTCTAGTTGAGTCCATTGAACATGAACCTGCACCAACATTATAACTTCCTATCTAAGTTTGCACAGCATGAGAAGTAGTTGGTGATATCACTGATGATCCTTCATATCAACATTGTACATGTTAAGAGTTCCAGTCCTTTTTTTGGCTCACTTTTTAGAGTTTCATGATCTAGAAATAGGTGCAAAAGCTTCCATCCATCCATATTAGGATACAATAATGCATGACGAATATCATTCCTTAATGGAGAATGATACTTGGAAACTTGTACCTCTTTTGAAAGGAAGAAAACTTGTCAGATGTAAATGGGTGTATACAACTAAGCATGCAATAGATGGAAGTGTTGAAATACATAAGGCATGGCTAGTTTCCAAATGATTTTCTCAAGTAGAAAGAATTGACTATACTAAAACCTTTTCCCCCGTAGCTAAAATTAATTTCGTCAACCTTGTTCTAGCCCTTGTAGCTTCATATAAATAGGAGGTCCATCAAATGGATATTAAATATGCCTTCTTGCATGGGGATTTTAAAGAAAAAATTTGCATGGAACAAATTTCTAGCTATGTTCAAAATAACTCTAGTCTCATTGTCACCCTAATAAATCTCTCTATGGTGCCTTAAGCAAGCTCCTCATGCTTGGTATTCTAAAATACATAGATTTATTCTTGACATTGACTTTCTATATGAAATTATGTCTCCATTGTCTATACCAAAAAAATGAGCAACCATCTCATAAAATGTGTTCTCTATGTTTATGACCTTATACTCATTAGTAGTGATCACAACCTTCTAAATCATGTGAAATCCAGTCTTAAGAAGAAATTTGAAATGAAAAAATTATGATGTTTGCATTATTTTATTAGCCTCCAAGTCTTGCAAACAAAGGAAGGAATTTCCCTTTCTCAGTCGAAGTATGCATGTGACCTTCTTCGTTTCTTTGACATGGAAGATTGTAAACCAACCCCATCTCCCTTTTAATTTAGATTCAAAATTGCTACCATTTGTACCACATTCAACATATATGCCACTTTGTACCATCAATTAGATGGTATCCTTTTGTATTTGACTTTTACCCATCTCAATATTTACTTTGTTCTTTGTCTTGTTGCCCGATATATGTGAACACACAATGAGATCCATTGGAAAGAAGAAAAGAGGATACTTTGGTATATCCAGGGTATAGTTTAGTTTTAGATATATTATAGTTCATGGTACCCCCTTTATTAGTTGGTTTCACTTATTTTGATTGGGTCAGTGACCCTGATGATTAGAATTCTAGTGCAAGTTATGTTTCTAGTCTTGGTTCTGGACTTTCCACTTGGGCTTGTAAGATGCAACATTCCCTTTCTATTTCTTTAGAAGAAGAAGAGGATTCAACCACAATTATTGCAAGTCAAGAATCCTTTTAGATTTGATAAATCATTTCGGAGTTTGGATTCCAACAACAACATCCAACTAGGCTCTAGTGTGATAATCAGAGTGCCATTCAACTTGCTAAATATCCATTTCAACATCAGCACAACAAACACATTGAGATACACATTAACTTCATTAGAATAATTCTTCAAAATCACATTTTTGAAGTTCTCTATTGTTGTATAGATGATCAACTTGTAAACCTTTTCACAAAGACTCTTACAGAAGTGAAGTTTTCCAAGCTTCGATCTATGTTAGGAGTTCATGAAGTTGTCATTTAGGAGGAATAGAATCTAATGCCTCCTTCCTTCTCCTAGTGTGTCACCTTTTGTAAATCCTTCATTCCTACCCAAATTTGTTCTTAAGAGAGAAGCTAGGATATTTAGACACTTAGGAATCAATTAAGTTCAACTCATTCTAATGTGTCTTTAGGTAAAGTGTGTTTTCTTTAGTGTGATTTTGTCATTATATAATATGATGATCGTGATTATGTTCTATACATAATTTGATCCAAAGATTCATATTCTCCTTGATACTAACAACACTTGATTCATGGATTAACACCCAATTGGTCCATGATCTCTATTTAAAGAGTATATAGGGTCTTTTTTTGATGATCAAATATGAGAGATTCATATGTAAACTACTTTTATTTTTGCATTAATAAATTTCCTCGAGTGGTTTCATTGGTTGTGGCTATGGACTATTTCTCTATTTGAGGGTTTAACCATGTAATACACTAATGTATTGATCTTTGATCTATTTGTGTGAATGATTTACTTAAGGTATTCAACATGTGTTACCATGTTTATCAAACAAACTTTTAATGACATCACAATCCTATGGTTCTTCTGGCCTTTCCTTTAATTTTTACAAATGTAATTTATAATATGAATAGACTAGAAAAACATATTCTATGTATCACTTGGAATATTTTTTTGATACCCCATCTTCATATTGTAAATGTTGGATCATATTGTCATTGATGCCAATGGTTTGATTGATTGATGTCAAAGTGATTGATTGATGTCAAGTAATGATTGATTGATTGTTGTGAATGGATAGATGTCAAGTGGAATCATAGTCATATGATGTCATGCATAGATGAAGATGGATCAATGAGTTGTAATTGATATGATGCATTGTTGGATTGATGAATCATTATTGTATTATCATTGTTGATAAGGTGCACAAATGGATGAACTCAAAAGTGGTCCCCTTATGGTGAAA
>ML807411.1:3958-19867 GCA_009831015.1 Picea engelmannii
CATAGGAGTTTGGAATATATGGGGTCGAGCCCACTTGGGATTTTTTGTGTGGATGTGTTCAAGGAACAATATTACCCTGTTGGAAACTATGAAGACCAGTACATGAGATGGACCACGCTGTGTCAAGAGAGGGGCCATGTAGTGTCAGAGTTCACCAATACCTTTCATACCTTGCGCACCAAGCTGGGTATCAAAGACTCCAAGTGACATCTGGTTTTGAAATATCATGGGGCTTCTACACAAATACATCCAAATTGAAATGGATTTTAAGGACATCTCATCACTGGGTGTTGCTTATCGATATGCTATTAAAATCGAGCAAAAATTTAACCATGAAAACAAATGAGAGTTAGGGTCTACAAATCCGCAACAACCAAAGTATGATAAAGACGACCCTAATAAACAGCCTCCTGAAAACCATTCCAATCCACATGAAAAGAAGGGTCACAGAAAGACAAAGAATGACACTGGAAAATTGTGTGATTTCCACAAAATCCCCTGACACGACATCGATGAATTTCTCTCAAAATAGTCATTGGTGGCCGAGATCAAAGAGAAGGATTTGAACCCTGATTTTCAAAACCTGATTCAGAAAATATTAATAGAAGACAGGTCATCGAGGCATATCCCACTACTATTGTCGTGACCACCGTAATTAAACCACAATAACCAATAGATCCTAAAGAGGGGGATATCCTTTTTCATTCACATATGTGGGTGAAGGGGACCCCATTGCATTTCATTGTTGATAGAGGAAGCCAAAATAACCTCATCTCAACAGATTTCATCAAACAATTAAGATTTTTGACAACACCACACCCACAACCATACAACATTGAGTGGCTTCATCAAGGACGAGATCTTCGTGTCATCCAATAGTGTCAATTGTCATACGACATCTATCTCTTCAAGGATGATTTATTGTGTGATGTTTCCCCACTAGATGTTTGTGATGTTCTTTTGGGCCAACCATATATGTGGAAGCACCATGTTATTTATTATCCTCGACCCCGTAGTGTCATTGTTACTCTAGGGGGTCATCTCTATAGGATACAAGAGGTAGTTCTAACCACTGTTCCACATAAACAGTTATGCAAGGTAGTATCTCATACTACAAAATTCATGTTCTTCAGAATTTGTTCAGAAGGTGAACATAAGAACACCACAACCACTATAGCCTCAGTCCAAGCACGTTTTGTCCAACAGAAGCAGGTCAAAAAGATTAAAAAAAAGTTCAAGGATTCCTTCTACACAAAGTCATCTCATGTATCCATACTGGTTAAAAAGGTCCAACCCTTCCAGCCACAGGTTCATGACAACCTTCAACAAGCTACGTAGTGCAACTTCTCGAGCAAGGGAAGTAACTCACCAAGATTCAGATTCAACAAACGCTTCCCTCTCTCCCCCAGGAACTCAACGCAATGGAGACCATTGTGTTAAAATTTCATACCCCAACCCAGTTTTAGTCTCGTTGATTTTTTAGCCAAAGTTAAATGCCCAAACCTAGTTTCAGCACAGTTTCAACACTGTTTCAGCACAGTTTCAACACTGTTTCAGCACAGTTTCAGAATTGTTTCAGCACAGTTTCAGAATTGTTTCAGCACAGTTTCAGCATATAAAAAATTAGCAAAAAATAAACTTCAGAAATGAAACATGAGGATTCTGAACATCGTTTTCAATGCAGAAATAAGACATCAGTAGTATGAAAAACTTAGAAAATTTAGACACAAGAATTTTCGGTCTAACTTCGACCCTGGAAAAACCCACAAGGGGAAAACCAGTGAGAGAGGGCCTTTTATTATTATTGAGCTTCTGAGAAATTTCTTTTACAGCATATTCATCTTCAGAAATTTACACAAATTTATCTGGACTTTCTTTCGCAAAAAATCCTTCTGAACAATCCTGGAAAATGCTCCTCGATTTTTGTCCCAGAAATCCATACAACTGTACGGCTGTCCCAGCAATTAATGTTGTACGGACTATCTCAAAATTCATGCCAAAAATCTACTAATACTGTACAAAAAACCCAGCAGGAAAAATTCCTTGAAAAATGTGCCATCACCTTGAAAAATGCACCCAGAATTTTCTATGGTACAAACCTCGATTTTTGTGTAGATCCGTATGGACTGTACGAACTTTTCTCACCCAAAAAAGTGTGCCCATATCCTTCCTCGATTTCTATGCTAATTAAATGTTGTACGACAGCCTTGAAAAGCATGTCAATACTCTCAGAAAACACAGCTGTTGTCCACCTCAATTTTTGTGCACATTTATTGTTGTACGACCTTTAGAAATCCATATGGTACGACCTGTTCTTCCTTGTTGCCTGCTGCCTCGAAATTCATGCTGCTCTTTTCCTTGGGATGCATTCTCTCCTTTATCAAATGTTGTCTCTCTTCTCAAGCTCGACCTCTCCCAACTCTCTCTTGCTCTCTCAACAAGAAATGAATGAAATACCCACAATGGGTGCACCCTCTTTCCCTAATCGACCTCACGAGGGAAGGTGAAGGGTTTTCTAATCTAACGATTGATATTAGATTAGATGAGTGGCTGAGATTAGGTGTCTCTTCACTCACCCTCACTTTAGTCATAAAGTTATCTTTTATTTTGCATCTCACAAATTAATTTGACTAGGACCCACATTAGGCACTTTCTCCCCCTTAGGCACCTAGGGAAGAGAAACACTTGCCTTGGTACTTTATTTAATTAAAAATTTAGCACTCCCTCATACCGAGGAAAGTGTTACTCACCACTCCAAGATTTTCCCTCAAAAATACAAACTTGTCTCTGCCTAATGCCTTGGTTAGTATGTCTACAACCTACTCCTCTATAGATATGTACTGTAGCTCCACAGCTCCTCTCTGAACATAATCATGGATGAAGTGATATCGAATCTCGATATGCTTAGACTGGTCATGAAAAAATGGATTCTCCGAGAGTTTGATGCAACTTTGATTACAACAGTAAATCATAGTAGGCCTCAACTGCACACCGAACAATCCCACCAGCATCTTGCGAAGCCAAAGGGCCTCACAACTGGCCTGAATAGCTGCCATATAATCAACCTCTGCCAAACTCAAAGCCGCTAACTTCTGCTTCTGACTGAACCAAGACACAACTGTTGATCCCAATCCGAAGTAGCACCCTGAAGTGTTTTTCCTGTCATTGACACATCTTTCCCAATCTGAGTCTGTATAGCCAACCAGACGAACTCCATCTCCTCTATGATAGTCCAAACCATAATCTACAGTACCACAAAGATGCTTGAGCACACATTTTTCTACCACCCAGTGCACTCTCCTAGGCTCCACCATGAACTAACTGAGAGTGTTAACAGCAAAACAAATATCTGGCCTAGTATTGACCAAATACATCAATGACCCGATCAACTGACGATACAAAGTGGAATCCACCAACTGTGACTCAGAAGCATGAAGCTTCTTCTAGTTGGTAATCATGGGAGTGGTCATGGGCATGCTATCTCCCATTTGAATCTGCTCAGAATTTCACACACATACTTCCCCTGTCCCAGGAAGATGTGTTCAGGCTCCTGCCAAACCTCCAATCCCAAAAAATAATGCATCAGTTCGATATCAGTCATCTCGAGCTCTGAAGCAAGGCTCTCCTTCCAGCTGTTGATGAGTCTCTCTTCCCCTGTAATGAAAACATCATCCACATAAAGCAGAAGAATGAGAGGATCCTCTCCAACCACAATGAAGTATAGGTTGGGATCCGCCTCACTCTTCTCAAAACCCAACTACTGGAAATAAGCATCTATCCTCGAATACCAAGCTCTAGGAGCTTGTTTTAGTCCATACAATGCCTTCTTCAGTCTACACACATGAGACTCTCTCCCATGCACCTCAAATCCCAATGGTTGCTCAATATACACCTCCTCCTCTATAAGACCATTTAGAAATGTGGTCTTCACATCCATCTGGTGGATCTTCCAACCCATCTTTGTTGCAATGGAGATCACTACCCTGATTGAAGTGTATCTAGAAACCGGTGCAAAGGTCTCATCATAGTCAACTCCCTCAACCTATGAAAACCTCCGATCCACAAAGCGAGATTTTTACTTCTCAATGCTGCCATCCGCAGCATGCTTTAGCTTGTAGATCCATTTGGAGGTCACCACTGACTTCCCCTCAGGTCTAGGAACAACTTCCCAGACATCATTCTTCATGATGGAATTGTACTCTTCCATCATGGCATCTCTCCATACTTGTCTACTAGAGGCCTCCTCAAAAGTGGAAGGCTCAGACTCCCGAATACTGCTCACCATCGCGATGTAGCTGCAAAACCTCTTGGGAGGTTTACTCTCCCTCACTTCCTGCCTAGGATTCCCTAATGAACCCTGTGCCTCCCTCAAAGTGTCTTGAAGCCACTTGGGCTTCCTCCTCTCTGAAGTAGTGTCATGTGGAGGGGACTCTCCCCTCAACCCCATCTGCTAAAGACAATGATCCTGTAGTAGACCTTGAAGTACATGATCCTGAAACCTGTGGACTGGTAGCCTACGAACCTGAACTTTGTGAACCTGTAGTCACCGAAGCTAGTGGCCCCAAACTCTGTGTCACCATATTCTACTGCGGGCTCACCTGAATCTGAGATGAATACTCCTCACCTCTCTCTGACCCTTCAGACTTCCTAAAGGCTCCGTCCTCCTCAAATCTAACATCCCTCCTCAAGACAGTCTTTCTCAAGGAAGGAAGGTAAATACGGAAAGCCTTTGAAGTCTCACTGTACCCAACAAAGATCCCTCTCTCTGCCATGGGCTCCAGCTTTGTCCTCTTCTCATAAGGGATATATGAATAAGTGATGCACCCAAAAATCCGAAAGTGCCCCACCTCAGGCTTCTTCCAAAAGAAATCCTCCTTAGGAGTCATGTTCCCCACAGCCCTGTGAGGACTCTTGTTTTGCAGATAAACTATAGTGTAGTATGCCTCAGCCCATAGAAATAGTGGCAACCCTTGATCATGTAGCATGGCTCTCGCAGCCACAACAATGGTCCTATTCTTCCTCTCTACAACCCCATTTTGTTGCGGGTTGTAAGGAATAGTCAACTCCCTCTTGATACCCTCTCCTGCACAAAAATCCATGAACTCCTTGGAGGTATAATCACCTCCATTGTCCGATCTCATGACTCTAATTTTCTTCCCTGTCTGGTTCTCCACAAGAGCTTTGAACTCTTGGAACTGATTGAAGACCTATCCGTTGGTCTTCATGAAGAAAATCCAGGACTTCTGAGAGAAGTCATCAATGAATACAACATAGTATAGGGAACCATTCAACGATGTCGAAGACATCAGGCCACATACATCTGAATGTATAAGATCAAGTATTCCTGCTGCTCTACTGTCACTACTTGAAAAATCAGTCTTGGTGTACTTTCCCAAAGCACACCCCTTGCACAACTCATGGTGATCTGAACTGAAATCTGGAACTCCCATCACCATCTCCCTTAGAACTCTGAAAGCCCCATGGTGCAAATGTTCCATCCTCTTGTGCCATATCTCACATAGGTCACTGTTGCTACTGGTAGAATGAATCAATGCTCTCATTGGCTGGAACAAGAACTTGTACAACCTCTCATGTCTAGTACCTATCACTTTGGTCGAAGTGATGCTAGACCCTTTGGGGAAAAGGAGCACCTGCCCATCATGAAACAATATCTCATAGCCATTCTCCTCAATAGTAGAAACTAATACTAAGTTCTTCTTCAAGACCGAAACATAAAGAACCTTTGTCAAAGTCATGGGAGGCAAAGACTCCCTCCGAAATGATACGGTCCCACAACCAGCCACATTGACCTCCCGGTCATCTCCAAGCACTACCTCTGCATCTCCACACTGAGTAATATCTTTCAAGTGCTCACGAACTACTGTCATATGGTGAGAGGAACCACTGTCAATATACCAAGTATCGGGAGTAGTGGTCCTCAAGGAAAGACACACAATCAAGGAAAATTCCTTGTCAAACTTGGTGGAAAACTATTCCACCTCTGCTGAAGCTGTTGTTTGTTTCTTCTTCTTGTTTGGACACTGTCCTACATAGTGCCCAAACTTATGGCAAGCAAAGCACTTGAATTTTCTCATGTCTTTCTTCCCTTCACCTTTGGGCTTCTATCCTCCCTTTGGACCCTTTCTGAACTTCTTCTTGCTAGTGGTAGAAAGAGCCACATTCTCCTCCTCATGAACTGTAGATGAAATGCCATGCACATAACCTCTTTGGGTCTCCTCCTGAACAAAGTCATCCCAAAGACATTCCCAATTGGGAAGCTTCTCCCTAGCAATAATGACCTCCACAAAAACATCCCATTGTTTGGAAACACCATTCAATGTTGTTCTCACAAGATCACTGTCAACTATGGCTTCCCCCACAGCTCCAAGCTCATCCCTCACCTATGTCAATCTAGTAAGGTATGTGACCACATTTTCAGCCTTGGTCATTTTCATGCTCTTTAGTTTTTGCCTCAAAACCATCTTCCGGTTCTCATTTGTACTCTGGTACAATTTAGTCAAAGAATCCCACATCTCATAGGCATGTGTCTTCCCCATCAAGTGAGGAATCAAATGATCCTTGATGGCATCAAGAATAAATCTCTTAGCCTTGATACTCTTCTTAGTATAGACTGCAAGAAGAGTAGCATCAATAGGTACCACAACAGGATGAGTAGTGGTATTCTCCACAATGTCCCACAACTCGTTCTCTTGCAAAAGAAAGATCATCCTCTCCTTCCAAGCACCAAAATTTGCTACCCCATCAAGTCTATCCTCAACTCTCAAACCAGTAGCCATGACCCTTTTTCTACTGAAAATCACAAATTCAAAAATCTGCCCTGTGAAGTGTTTGCTGTCCCAACTTTCTGTCTGCTGAAATGTTTGCTTCCCTTCAACTCAGCTCTGATACCATGTTAAAATTTCAAACCCCAACCCAGTTTCAGTCTCGCTGATTTTTCAGCCAAAGTTAAATGCCCAAACCTAGTTTCAACACAATTTCAACACTGTTTCAACACTGTTTCAACATTGTTTCAACACAGTTTCAGCATATAAAAACTTAGCAGAAAATAAAATTCATAAATAAAACATGAGGATTCTGAACATCATTTTCAATGTAGAAATAAAACATCAATAGTATGAAAAACTCAGAAAATTTAGACACAAGAATTTTCGGTCTAACTTCGACCCTGGAAAAACCCACAAGGGGAAAACTAGTGAGAGAGGGATTTTTGTTATTATTGAGCTTTTAAGAAATTTATTTTATAGCATATTCATCTTCAGAAATTTACACAAACTTATCTTGACTTTCTTTCGCGAAAAATCCTTTTGAACAGTCCTGGAAAATGCTCCTCGATTTCTGTCCCAGAAATCCATACAACTATACGGTTGTCCCAGCAATTAATGTTATACGGACTATCTCGAAATTCATGCCAAAAATCCGCTAAGACTGTGTTATCACTCCAAGAAACTTTTTGGGGTTGTAAACCAAAGATGCTTGGTAACTTATAAAATGAATGGATTTATGCTTAAGTAATGAATGGATCAATGGGATAATTGAAATACAACAATGTATCCAGACTACTAACAATAATCAAATAAGTCAGTGCTCTCAAGGACTGATAATCGGATAAATAGCTTAAAAATGGGTGAAGAAACCAATATTTATAAATCAGATGCTAAGGGATGGGTTTAATAAACAATGAAAGCAACTAACATTCAAATTGTGAACTGAACAATGGGATAACAGTCATATGACAATTAAGACAACTTGAATGACAGTATAGAAGAAGAGAGGAATCTGACATCAATAAAGAGAGAAAATTGTCCACTGTATTATCATGAAAGACTATTACAAAGAATGTAATTTCTACATTAAGAATTGAAACCCCCCTAGTGCTCCAAATGTCTTTGGCTTTATAGCCTTACAAGATGAAATCTAGATCCTTGAAATATGGGTCAAATTTACTAAAAATAGTCAAATCAAAACAGATATAACAAGTGTAGGATGAGATCCTATAAAAATGGATCTAGAATGGAAAATCAAAACAAAATAGGAAATGTCCTATTTAATGATTTCTAAAAATAGTAGATTTGTGATGAAGTGCAGTTTTAGCCTCCCAAGGTTGTTTGATTTGGTCCTCCAAAGATAAAATTCGAATTAGGTGATGTGTCATTTGATCTCTATCATTTTTCCTTTGAAAATGACCAAATCTAGTCAAAAAATTCCCTTTTGACTTTCATCTCCAAGAATGGCCTTAAGATTTTGATTTGATAATTCATAACCAGCTTATTGAAGAAGATTTCAAACCATTCAAACCCAAAAAATCCCGATCTGGGCCAAAATTCGGCTATTCTGGCTGTGATAGGCTTTCACCAGCTAATTTACCTGAAAATCTGCTCCTTAGCTGGTGAAAGGCGGAGCTTTCACCAGTTAACTAGTTATAATTCTGCCTTTTGTGTTGGTGAAAGCGCAAATTTTTTTCAAAATCAAATTTCTCAGTCATGGAGAGTCCGTTTTGCATGCTTAAATAGTCAATCGACATCTACAAATCCTAATATTTCCAATGGTGCTTTCAAATCTACATTTGGAGCTTGGGAATCTAGTCAAATATTCCTTACAATATTAGGCATCATTCTTTCAAAAATGCTAGTGCATTTTTTATCGCTAACATCTGGCTCCAACTGGGATGGATACCTCCCTATGAGGTCTCCAAGAACCTAGCAGACCTTGTGCCTTTAGTATTGGGCATGGAGTCATTCAACCTTTATAATTTATCATCTACTATTTCTGCATGTGATTTATCTGAGTTTTTACCACTTGAAACATTACTAAAATGCACAACCATTTCACTTTGCTCTTCCATACCTTTGCCAGTTGGAAATTTCACAATATGATGACCATCAGTCACAAGTCCACAAAATTCAATGTTTTCAACCAAAGAACTTAGCTTGGCCATGACCTCTAAATTTGCAAGAGAATGAGATATTTCACTTCCCACTAATGTATCTACGCCATCCTTAGCTTTCAAAAATGCTTTTTTTTCTTTCACCAGCTAACTCGCCTTATGATTCGTTGGTTAGCTGGTGAAAGCGTAGCCTTTCACCAGCTAACTGGTTGTAAAATTGCTCTTTGCGCTGGTGAAAGTTCTATCTTGGTTAAAAAAGGAAACCTTTCATGATCAAGTCTGTTGTTTCATCATAAACTCAGTATTCTTTATATTTCTCTCCCATTGTGACCTAAGAATACCTGGATCATCCCTAGATAGTCTCGAGTGTTATGGTCTAGCGATGGAGTACCATCTTACATGGTTCATCTCTCCTCAGGCACTTTTTGTGCTTTGGCCACAAGAGAATTGATTCGGATCTTGTACTCTTCATATTCCCTCTTCATTGCTCTCTATTTTTTAACAAACAAAACCTGTATTTTTTGCAAAATGGCACCCACTTCCTTGCAAATTCTGAAGTTTCTGAAAGGATTTCAAAAGTCAACATTGCTTCTCCATCATCAGAAAGGTAGAAGTAGAGTCGGAACAGGACCAACTCCCAAGGAAAATGAGACGACGTACAAGACAATCCCAAGAATAGAAAGAGTGCCAGAGTATTGTGCCAATGACTTCTAGGAAAGGGATAGAGAAAGCAGCAACATAGAAGCAGCCATTCCCATGAAACTCATTATAAGCAAGCTCTTTCTTACCTGCTTGTCCATTAAGGAAGATGCCACAACTGTAGCAATGACATTTGAAACCAACACAAGAGCACTTGCTACAACATCAGAAGCAATACCAGCACTCTGGAAAACAGAAGTGGAGTAATAAACAACTGCATTTATGCCAGCAAGTTGCTGAAATAGGAAAAGTGTTGCTCCAACACTAACCACTTTCCAGTAACATTTACTGAAAAGATCAAACCAACCAGCATCCTCCTCTACAGAACCTTTGCTACTTCCTCTCAATTCAAGCATAACTTCTTCAACTTTGCCCTTGCCCCATGGGGTCTTTATCACAGATTCAGCTTCAACTATTTTTCCTTGCTTGAAAATCCAGTGAGGACTTTCAGGTGAAAATAACATTCCCAGTGCCATTAGTACTGTAGGTGCAGTAGCAATGGTGAACATGCTCCGCCACCATAATGGATTTGTAGCCAAGGGTAATCCCGCCACTAGAGCAAGCAATATTCCAACACAAATGAAAATTTGATTCACATACCCAAGAGCACCTCGGATATCAATGGGTGATATCTCTGAAATATAAAGTGGCACCAAAGCAGAAGAGATGCTAATACCAATACCAACAAGCAACCGACCAATAATCCTTGCTTTCACACTTTGTGCTATGGCACTTAGAAAAGCACCAATTACAAGAGGTATGGCATCAAGTTGAAATGTCCTCTTTCTGCCAAGTTTACCAGCCAATGCATCTCCAGTAAATTATCCAACAGTGGCACCTACAAGTGTTGTGCTAACCACCCATCCTTGTAAAATAGTATTGTCGGAAAATCCGTGAGATTTCCACGATGGATTCAATAGCTGTAAACCCTGAGGGAGATCAGCAGAGGAAATGACAGTATCGTTCTTGAGTGCATCAGAGCCCACCAACGTCAGCATCCATTTCTCCTTGGTAACTTAAGAAACAAAATCTACCAACAATCAAATTTCAAAATGCCATTTGCAAAATTTTGGGCACCTTTCGACTGATGAAAGGAATGGAGCTGGCACTTGCGTTTTGATGACTTGTGTTTAAGTGATGTGTCAATTTCAGGCTGTTGTTCCTTATCTAAATGCATGCATCGTGCTTTTCTTATTCAACAATAACTGAAAGCGATCTGTGTACTCATAGAGCGAGCTTATTTTTCTGTCTACTCCTACATCTAGCCAATAGGAGTATATTGATCAAGTAAAAGTATACTTCCAATGCAACCATGTCAGAAACTGATCTACAGGCATCATGCTAGATCTTGACCCGAACAATAATGAAGGCCATATCATGCAGAAAAGAGGTTTGAGCGGATGATGAAGATAATATTTTTCTGACATAAATATTTTAACATCTATGTTGCTGATAGAATCCAAAAAGTCAGCAATAGGGTCTTCAAAATCATAAAAGAATACCTCTTTGAACTGTTGATCCAACTGACTATGTTGTTCTTGTTCTTTTCCTTCACAAAACTCAATGTTGAATGTAGTCTGCTTGATCTCTGCTGGAGGAAAATACAAACAGAATCTCTAATCTGATCTCTTATGCTGCCCTTCCTGCATATGTTTGTTGCAATCTGTCTTTATCTGCAAATTTGGAAAATGTGGGTTGTCCTCAACATATACTGCAGATGAAATACTTTCACTTACTGATTCGACAATCTTCTCATCACCCTTCAAGTCTTCATGTTTGCTATAATTTTCTTGTGTCTGAAAATCTGAAAGCTGAGGGCTGCTCATAGAATTTTCCGCAGATCCAAAACTACTGCCCATAAACATTGGCAAACTAAGGAAATCTTAAATCTTTAGGTTTTCTGAAAAGCATAAGTCCATGAAAGATGCCAATGGATCCTTAAAGGGAAGATAAGTAACATGCTGCTCCTCGGAAAATAGCTACACATCTATGGCAGCCTCCTGCTCAGCCATGGTTGTTCCTTTGCCAGAAAACTGATCACCTTCTTGTTCCCTTGATCTCAGATTTTGATCATCAATCATCACAACTTCCTCTTCAGAAAAGTTCTCAGAAGATGATGATAAGACAATATTAAAATCATATGAACAAGGATTAGTTAAAAACATATAATTTCCTATGCAATCATCAGTCATTATTGTCTCTTCCTTATTTACGAACTGATCATAAGCTTCACATGCATACTTGTCTTCTGAATACTCAGCGAACACTGAAAAATATGACCCTGAAACTGAATTGAACTTACATGTTTGCTGCTGTCCCAAATCTGCCCCAACCTCATTACTCTCCTGCTCAAAATCTAAAGTACATTGATATTATGCTTTCTCATGCACTTGCAAATTTTCAAGGAAATCTCGATCTCGGATCCTTCGGGAAAGTTGGATGTTTTCCTTGACTTCTTGAGCATCCTCAAACAACTGGATTAAGGATGGAGACTTCCGTCCTAATAGAAGAAGGGCAAGTTCTGAATGGAGACCTATAATATAATATGTCATGGCAAACGTCTCTGTAGGCCGGACCTTCAAAGGCATGTCATGATAAACACGGTAAAATATTCTATTGAAAATAGGCAAGGCTTCATCCTGCTCTCATTTCAAAGCATAGAAATCAACGAGGTAAGAATCTAAAGATTTGTATTCGCCCCAATACTTCAGGAAAATATTAGAGAACTCGGTCCAAGAGTCAATTAAATTATCTCTCAGACTTTTAAACCATGCAGCAGCATCTTTGATCAGAGACTTTGAGAAAAATCTCATGATCACATCTTCATGAGCAAGCTGAAAACGATCAACAAAATCCAAAAAGGATTCCACGTGTCTCTCAGCTGAAGCTTGATTCTCTCTAGAAAACCAAGGGAGATATTCATAACCATCATTAGGATAAGGATGAAGAAGAAGGGGTAGCTTTAAAGGCTTGAACATCTTCATCCGGATCTTAACTTGAAAAGTTGTGGGCTGATCATGAGAGTTAACGAGTTCATGATAAGGTTCAGAAATTATGACAAGAGGAGATGAGATCTGGACAAGGTCTGAAACAATTTCTATCTTTTTAAGGTCACATGGCTTATCAGATTCTGAAGGAAAAGAAATACATTGATCATCTTTGTGAATGGGCTGAGGTAAAGCCACCGAATCTACATCTACAATGCAGGGCTGCAAGATTTCCTCTTCTAAAGACGAATATATACAAGAAGGATGATGATTTTCTGAATATACAAAACAGAAAATAATTATCTTTACACGCAAAGGGAAAAGAATGAAAAAGGTAATAAAGAACAACAACAGTTCATGAAGAAAACCAATGAACTGATACCTGGATTTTGATTTGAGCCTCTTCATCTTTTATCAATAGGATCCTCCCCAATGGATTCTTTGAACATGGAGTCTCCAAATAGATGCTTGCAACCAATATAATGCTCATCCTTTGTCTATCATCAAAATTTGAAACTATGTCGTCTCCCAGGGAAGCTTTCTTCATTCTTTCCAATTTGTTATCACTCCAAGAAACTCTTTGGGGTTGTAAACCAAAGATGCTTGGTAACTTATAAAATGAATGGATTTATGCTTAAGTAATGAATGGATCAATGGGATAACTGAAATACAACAATGTATCCATACTACTAACAATAATCAAATAAGCCAGTGCTCTCAAGGACTGATAATCAGATAAATAACTTAAAAATGGGTGAAGAAATCAATGTTTATAAACCTGATGCTAAGGGATGGGTTTAATAAACAATGAAAGAAACTAACATTCAAATTGTGAACTGAACAATGGGATAACAGTCATATGACAATTAAGACAACTTGAATGACAGTATAGAAGAAGAGAGAAATCTAAAACCAATAAAGAGAGAAATCTGTCCATTGTATTATCATGAAAGTCTATTGCAAAGAATGTAATTTCTGCATCCAGAATTGAACCCCCCTAGTGCTCCAAATGTCTTTGGCTTTATAGCCTTACAAGATGGAATCTAGATCCTTGAAAGATGGGTTAGATTTACTAAAAATATTCAAATCAAAACAGATATAACAAGTGTAGGATGAGATCCTATAAAAATGGATCTAGAATGGAAAATCAAAACAAAATAGGAAAGGTCCTATTTAATGATTTCTAAAACTAGTAGATTGATGATGAAGTGCAGTTTTAGCCTCCCAATGTTGTTTGATTTGGTCCTCCAAAGATAAAATTCGAATTGGGTGATGTGTCATTTGATCCCTATCATTTTGCCCTTGAAAATGACCAAATCTAGTCAAAAAATTCCCTTTTGACTTTCATCTCCAAGAATGGCCTTTAGATTTTGATTTGATAATTCATAATCAGCTTATTAAAGAAGATTTCAAACCATTCAAACCCAAAAAATCTTGATCTGGGCCAAAATTCATATATTCTGGCCGTGACAGGATTTCACCAGCTAATTTACCCGAAAATATGCTCCTTAGCTGGTGAAAGACGGAGCTTTCACCAGCTAACTAGTTATAATTCTGCCTTCTACGCTGGTGAAAGCGCAGATTTTTTTCAAAATCAAATTTCTCAGTCATGGATAGTCCGTTTTGCATGCTTAAATAGTCGATCAACATCTACAAATCCTAATATTTCCAATGGTGCTTTCAAATATGCATTTGGAGCCTGGGAAGCTAGTCAAATATTCATTACAATATTAGGAATCATTGTTTCAAAAATGCCAGTGCATTTTTTATTGCTAACAGACTATACGAAAAACCCAACAGGAAAAATGCCTTGAAAAATGTGTCAGCACCTTGAAAAACATGCCCAAATTTTATGTGGTATGGTCCTCGACTTTTGTGCAGGTCCATATGGACTGTATGGACTTTTCTCACCTAGAAAAGTGTGCCCATCTCCTTCCTTGATTTTTGTGCCAATTAAATGTTGTACAATAGCCTTGAAAAGCATGCCAATACTCTCAGAAAACACAATTGTTTTCCACCTCGATTTTTGTGCACATTTATTGTTGTACAACCTTCAGAAATCCATACGATACAACCTGTTCTTCCTTGTTGCCTTTTGCCTTGAAATACGTGTTGCTCTTTGCCTTGGGATGTGTGCCCTCCTTCAACAAATGTTGTCTCTCTTCTCAATCTCGACCTCTCCCAGCTCTCTCTTGCTCTCTAAACAAGAAATGAATGAACTACCCACAATGGGTGTGCCCTCTTGCCCTAATTGATCTCATGAGGGAAGGTGAGGGGTTTTTTAATCTAACAATTGAGATTAGATTAGATGAGTGGTTGAGATTAGGTGTCTCTTCACTCACCCTCACTTTAGTCATAAAGTTATCTTTTAATTTGCATCTTACAAATTAATTTGACTAGGACCCACATTAGGCACTTTCTCCCCCTTAGGCGACTAGGGAAGAGAAACACTTGCCTTGGTACTTTATTTAATTAAAAATTTAACACTCCCTCATACCGAGGAAAATGTTACTCACCACTCCAAGCTTGTCCCTAAAAAATACGAACTTGGCTCTGCCCAATGCCTTGGTGAGTATGTCTGCAACCTGCTCCTCTGTAAATATGTACAGTAGCTTCACAACTCCTCTCTAAACATAATCACTGATGAAGTGATACCGAATCTCGATATGCTTAGACCGGTCTTGAAAAACTTGATTCTCTGAGAGTTTGATGCAACTTTGATTACAATAGTAAATCACAGTAGGCCTCAACTTCACACCGAACAATCCCACCAACATCTTGTGAAGCCAAAGGGCCTCATAACTGGCCTGACTAGCTGTCATATACTCAACCTCTGCCAAACTCAAAGCCACTAACTTTTGCTTCCGACTTAACACATTGCTTCCTAAGGAGGTAGGATTCATCTGAGTAGATATTGGTGGCCACCCACCTATTCCATTGGATCGAAAAATAGTTTTCCACCTTAGCAGTTTTTCAGCAGTTTTTCGAGTTCCAAACTTCCATGGCCATTTTGGGCCCTAAACAAATTTTTTTGGGGATTTTTGGCCCAAAAAGTTATCGAAGGCATTAGCTTGGGTTAGTCGAAAATCGTTCTTCTCAGTTTTACCTTTCTAAAGGTGTATCGAGTGCCCCAAACGGAGATCGTATGCAAAAGTTACACCCCCGGGAAGCTGACGTATTGTTAAGGTCCTAACCCGCACATAGGTAGATCAATGTATTCGGATGTAATAAAGGTCAATATTAATAAGACCTTTCAATAAAATAGAATAAGGCGGATGTAAGAAGACCTAATAGAAGCTTCCACTTCTAGAAGGATCT
>ML807411.1:41744-55370 GCA_009831015.1 Picea engelmannii
TATGTCATCTAGAAGCCCCAAAAGGTCAAAGTAATCAAAGTGGTTTAAGAGATTTTAAAAGGTAAATAATAAAGTGAAGTGATGAGTGTATTATAATTCAAAGTGACTACAAAATAAATTATTTCAATAATAAATTTAATGGATAAATTAGAAGTGGACCCAACCCTAAAATAAAGAAAGTGAGCCAAGTGACCTAGAAGATGTTTTTAAGGAAGCTACTTGGAGAGTATAAATAAGAGGCAAGGCTCTCTCATTTGAATCAAACTTGAATATTGAATATATATATGTTTCTGAGGTAACCAAGGATATCTAAGCTGAAATTCTAAGGAAAGTGAAGAAAAGAAGGCCGAAATGCAAGGAAGGATAAATTCTTTTGATGGTGTTTTCTAAGATATGTTATTTACAAGTCATCTCACCATTTTCACTATAACATTTTTTATATAATGATTCAAACTATGAAATTGATATGCTGGTGAGAAAACATATCCAAGTATCTATGGTAAAAAATTCATCTTGTAGGTCATTGTATTTTTGGAGTTACACTCCATGGAAAATAGGGTTTGTGGCCAGTCCTGAAACTAGTCAAAATCAGGTGTTTCGGGTAAAAACGTCATAACTTATTCATAACATATCCACATTAATTGAGATAAAATGTGTTGGTTAGGGTACAGTATTTATTATTCTTTGTAACATTTTTAGATCAATTCATCAAATATTTTGTGCAGGGCCTACTCTACAAGGTCGCTCTCTAGAATAAGACAGAATTCAGCAAGGTATGCCATTTTTTCTATAACTTTTTTTCTGAGAGGTTCCAAGTAGTGAAACTTGGAAGAATTGCATAAATCAAACTGAAGAAAATTGTATATCAGTTTAAGATCTTTATTCATTATAGGTACACAGTTATGATTATTTCAAGTCAGGGTTGTTGACTAATCCAAAACTAGTCTTGTGAGACTAAAGAAACGTTTGATGAAAATGCTAGTCTCTTTTTGTTAAAGTTAAGGAAGGTTTGCAGGAATGTGATCATATAAACCAGGCCTATTATAGAGCTACAAATTAGATTTGGATAATGAAATTGATGAGGGATTTTGGTTGAGGTATATGTTGAGTACATGGTTGAGACAAGTAGTTGATGAGTTGGGACATACATGAGGTGTATAGTTGATGATGTTGGTACATATTGATGAGTCATAGTTGATGAGTAGTTGACACATGATTGGTACATACTTGGTACATGGTTGGATGCACTTGTTTATGGTACAGGTTGATTATAGGTTGGTGCATGGTTGATGCACTTGTTTATGGTATAGGTTGATTACATGTCGGTGCATGGTTGATGCACTTTTTTATGGTACAGGTTGATTACAGGTTGAGGTACAGGTTGATGCATGGTTGATGCATGGTTCAAATTTATTGGTACATGTTTACAGTGGTATATCTTACAGTGATACTGTGACAGTGGTTCCATCATTCTACTTCTACTTCAGGGTGGCAGGATGGGGCAAGGAGAAGTGGTTGTAGCCACCTTCCGGTTGTAGTCAGAGAATATAGGGGGTTGTAGCCTCCTTCTATTTGTAGCTAGAGAATTGGGGAGTTGGAGCTTCCCTCAGGCTGTAGCCTAAGAAACTAGTGGGTTGGAGTCTCGTTCCAGTTGCAGCTAGAAAACAAAGGAAGTTGTTGCTTCCAATGAATGTAATTCTTCAAGACATATAAGAAAATTCATTCTGTGGTTTTCTCCCGATTTGGGTTTCCATGTAAAACACTGGTGTATTGTGTATGTGTATGATTGTTCATTTGTTCATTTGTTCATTTCTTATTTACTCTGTAGTTATTGGATTTTAATGTTTCATTGATATAACACTTGGATTATATGGTTAAAAGGGATTAAATTTCTCTATTACTGATTCACCCCCCCTCTCAGTAATCCAACATAGTTGTCGTTCATGCAGTCCAACGCTTACACCACTATATATTACTTTGCAAGACTACAGTGGTTGTTGATGTCAATCCATTTCAATATGTCTTTACTAGGCGTATCATCGGGGGGGAATATAATAAATGGATTGTCATATTGCAAGAGTTTGATCTTGACTTCACTTCGGCCAAGTCCAAGAAATCACTAGTCTTCGCAGAGATAATATCCTATTTTCCACGATTAGATGAGGATGTTATCCATGTTGATTTGTTTGTGGATGAACACATTTTTCTTGTCTCGTTGTCCAACCCCTGGTATGGAGACATTGTTTTATATCTTCAAACCTTGAAGTTCGCTCAGCATCTATCGTGAGATGAACGATGACGTATTAGATACCAAGCCAAAAATTATAACATCATCAATGACACTTTGTATCTTAGAGGAATAGATAATATCTTGCGTCGTTTCTTGACTCACGAGGAGGACGAGTCGGTCCTAAACGATTTCCACAAAGGGGCTTGTGGTGGTCACCTATTCAGGCTTGCGACAACCCAAAAAATATTGTCGGTCGATTATTTATGGCCTACTATATTTAAAGATTGTATAGAAGTGGTTAAGAAGTGTCACCCCTGCTAGGTGTTCACTTGGAAAATGCGCTCGCACCTAACCCCTCTTCACCTAGTCATTACCATCGGTCCCTTAACCATATGGCCAAGGGTAAACCACAATAGAAATGTATGACTATAGAAATCATCTCAATTCCAACATATGCTATACAAACTAATGTGCAAGATAAGAAAGAGGCCTACCACAATCCAATGTTCAATGGTGTTCCACCGTTGAGGACTTCGAATGAAATATTTATACCTACAACAAGTTCTCAACAAACAAGCAGAGCAAGTATATAGTGATAATGTAAAAGGGGTTAACACATGAGATAGCATAATCCATTAATAAACATTACAAACATGCCCATTGATAATAATAATATATTTGCATGATACTAATAGGACGGGAAAGGAGTATTACTATAAATGATCAGTAGAAGCGAAAACATTTATATTAATAAATGTCGGCACGATTCGAAACCAAAAAACCAAGTTCCTTCCAACTGGGCCTCCACCACTTCAATCCTCCACCAAAATCAAGCTCATAGGAAAGAGACAATGAAGTTCTCTCAACAATAGGGAAAGAGCTTCGGGGCTGAACATTGTGTTTAGACTTGAGGGACAAAGGGATGCAGACTCAATATGAAGTAATTTCTCCAGAGTAACTTTTCTCTCAAAGTTGAATGCTTTCTCCTATTTTTCATAGCTCAGAATTGTGCTTTTATAGTCTTCAAAATGCAACTGAAGGTCTGAGTTGGAACATTTCCAGTATGTGGAAGGCGAAGGATCAGAGATATCCTGTCGTGACATGGAAACCCGACTCCATTTTTTGTATTTTTTGGCACAAAATCTGATGTATGCAGACTGTAGTGAAGCAGCCTGCGTATACACATGTTGTATAGAAGATAGGGCATGTATATGTGAAAAAATATGTATTTTTGGCTCTAGATTCATCAAAAAGGGATGACAAGTCTACATAGGGAAATGGAAAAAGGCCCTCTATGCAAGATAGCAATGGTGAGGAAAATATTGCTATAACAAACCTCGCCACACACAAACAAAACTCTATTGAATAGTTGAATTATTTATAACAGATAGTGACTCCATTATATAGAGTTCACAATTTGTTATGAGATATAACTTATTCCCAGTATAAAAGGAGAGGTTGATAGAATATCTCAACTACACACCAAACAATTTGATTGTCTGACTAGTCCAGGCCTTGTTACATGATACTATCAACTTGAGCGAGCTATTTCATATGAGAATTTCTCACTTACATTATAGAGCCCTTCCCACTCTGGGGAATATGGTGATAGGCCCTCCAGAGATACATATCGAGCATGATGGCATTTGCAGAGGTCGTGTTCTTAGCAAGAATGTTAAGGGGTCATTTTCGAGCAGTGATTGTAGATCCAAAAGGATCTTGGACTTGATACATATAGATGTTTGTGGACCCATGACCATTTCTTCCTTGAGTGGATACTTGTACTATGTGCTATTCATCGATGATCACTATCGGAAGATGTGGATTTACTTCTTGAAGACCAAGGATGGATTCCTTGTGAGATTTTAAATGTTTAGAGATCAGGTTGAGAACCTGACTGAGAGGAATATCAAAGTGTTGAGTCAAATAATGGAGGAGAGTACACCTCTATGTATTTCAATGATATTTTTATTGAGGCAGGGATCAAGAGGGAGTACATAGTCCCTTATAACCCTCAACATAATGGTTGCAAAGAGGAAGAACAGATCCATTGTTGAGGCAACCAAAGCGATGATACATTATCATAATCTATCTATGATTTTGTGGGCAAAGGCATCCATGAAAATTGTGTACGTTTAGAACAAGAGTCCTCATAAGATTCTAAATAACATGAATCCCCAAGAATATTTCACTGGAGTGAAACCTGAGGTTGGACACCTAAGGATATTTGGGTGTCTAGTATACATTCATCTATCCAAGAAAAAGAGAACCAAGCTAGACCGTTAAGGAAAAAAGGGTACATTTGTGGGGTACAATGAATCTTCTAAGGCATACCGGATATACATCCATGGTTAGAGACAAATCAAGGTTAGCAGAGATGTCACCTTTGAGGAAGATATAACCTTCAAATTATCCATAGAATCTCATATGGAGATTGATAACGAGAAGAAAGAAGAGCCAATACCTTCTCCCCCTCCAACATTTTAGAGGGAGTCATTTATTGATCCAATTGATTCCTTAGCTCCAGTTGATGTTCCCATAGACATTGCAGTAGGCCAAAAGAGGCATGCATGGGATCGAAAGACTTTGTAGGAGGCAGAAGGACATGCAACTCCTCATGGTACATTCTGAGAGAGAAAGAGACCATAGATATTTATGATCTATGTTTCAGCTATGAGCCACATCATTGATACTAAGCCTTCTTGTCATAGGGAAGCAATAGGTCAACAGGTTTGACAAGATTCCATGACTGAAGAGTATTAGTCCATCATGAAGAATGATGTGTGGGATATTGCTCTGAGACTTCCAGGTAGTCTGTAGTGACTTCCAGGTGGATCTATAATATCAAACATGTAGCTGATGGAAGCGTCGAGAAGTACAAATTGATATTTGTGGCTAGAGGATTCTCTGAGGTGGAGAGAATAGATTATGAGGAGACATTTTATCATGTTTCCTGATACACTTCCATCTGTATGATTATTTCCCTTGTTGCATCCATGGGCTGGAGACTACATCAGATGGATGTGAAGATAAAATTTCTCAATGGAGAAATTGAGGAAGAAGTTTACATTGAGCATCTAGATCGATTCGTGATACATGAGAAGGAGTCTCATGTGTGTAGGTTGAAGAAATCCCTGTATGGACTAAAGCAGGCACCTCGTGCATGGTATGAAAATATTGATGGATACTTTATGAGTTTGGGATTCAACAAGAGTGTTATTGATTGGAACCTATAATACAACATTGTTTGTGATGAGTGCCTGATTTTGGTCCTATATGTTGATGACTTATTCCTCACCAGTTCAGAAAGCATTATTGTTGAATGCAAGCATGCATTGGCTTCTAAATTCGAGATGAAAGACCTTGGTATGATGCACTAATTATCATCATTATCACATAGGTAGTAACCAAATGCCAAACCAATATGACTGCCATACGCCCAAATCGGCGAGTCTGTATCCAAAGTAGTCAACCATACATTCAATCCACAATAACCCAAAACAACTTGACATTCCCAACAATATTCCTATGAAACCCTAGACTGGATGTTTAAGGGTTTTATTGGTATCCATCCCAGGAGGAACATCATCGAATTCTCGTAATAGAAAAAACTTTGAGGCCAAAGGTGTACACCCAAATAGGGTTATACTTCATTTGTGGACGGGAACCAATTCCATGACAGGGGCTATAACATGAGGTGAGACTTTAACTTAGCGTGGCAGTGTTATTTTTGTTAGACTATAATGGATCTTCTCATTTTACCATCGACAATATCACTATTGTCACCCAACCATAGGCCAAAGCCACCCTTCAAGAACCTTAACCTTGACAGAGAATCACTCCGGAAGCAAACCCTAGGCTAGATAGCCAAACAAAGGGTAGCGCACCTTTCCCCAAGGATAGTGCACCAAACAAGATTTGATCAGATAGTCAAAACCATAACCAAGAGATAGTCCAAGACAAAACGTAATCTGCTAGCTACAACATCTGCAATGACAACTCTCCTCCAAAATTGCGCACAAATTGGGCAACTGTAGTGCACACAAGTGCTACTCTGCAATTCTGACAATGCCTGCCATAATGAAGACTGGCCTCCTATATTTATACTAATTCTGGCTAACTACCTAGGTCGACTTCTCATTCTGGGTGTCTATTTACTTAGTATATAATATTTCTTCTGGCCAACTTCTTCTCTTGTAGGCTAATAACCTAATACCAATTTTCCTCTTGAGTCGACTTGTGTTCTAGGGTTATTAGCCAACTCATTAGGGTTTCTTCTTGCTTCCTAGAATATTTTTTTCTCATCAGTTTTACACGTGGAGGTAAATACCTCCCGTAGCTACCATAATATTAACACTCCCTCCTAGCTAGGGAGGTATTACAGGTAGTGATCTTGAGCACAAACATACCATTCACCTAGTAGCATCAACATAATTGTATAGACTATCTCATGACTAGATCATGAGCACCATCATCACCATCAGTGTCATCAGCAACATCATCTCTTGAAACCATACTCTATCTAAGTAATTAGACATGATCTTGGATAATAAACTCACACCACAAAGTGACATAAGAGCCATTCTTCTAATCTGGACATATGTCCTAGAAAAATAAATGTCCTGAACCTTTTTTCGTCTAGGAAATATCTGTCCATTGATCATCCATATAGGATAATCATTGTCAACATTGATGATAGTCTTCAAGGCAATCAGAACAATATCAATCAATAGAACACAACCGTGTCTATTCATAGTAGCACACAACTACAATCTAGTGGTACACTACCACACCAAGTAGAACACAGGTACTTGATCAGTGACCTATAGTCACAAATAGTGGAACACATCTACCACAGTAGTATACATATATCGTCTAGAGATATACAGTCTTCATAACAATCATCTGATATCAACCTGCACAGAAATAATGTTATGATATAAACTGAATCATCTGGGCCATTCTTCCACACACATTTGTGAGATCTTGGAAGAGCATCTTCCCTGAAAAGGTAAACATCAATGATGAGATATCTGGACTATTCTTCTCAAGCAAGGAAGAATAACTCCATTCCCCACCCTGGGCCATTCCTCCAATACTATACAAAGTGTAACCAAGAGAGAATGAGTCTACCCCAAGGAATGTCTATCCCTGATTGATGAACCTGGACCATTCCCCAGCTTGGGCCATTCCTTCGGCATTAAACAAAGTGCAACCTAGAAAGAATGAATTTTCCCTAAGGAATGATTGTCTGGACCATTTTCTAAGGAAATGAATTTCCTCCACCAACCTCCAAAACGGACCATTCCCCATGTTAACCATAATGGGAAATCATTGTCCCGCGAGGTGAGTCAATCTTCCTGAGTAACCCTCAAGAAGAGAGATTTCCCTAGACCATTCCCCATGTTAACCATAATAGGAAATCACTGTCTATGGTACATTAACAATCCATTGAACCATTTTCATTATGAAAATGACCATTTGATCTGGATAGTTTTCCGAACTAGAAAATGCTTGTCCGTCAGAAATCTCAAACCACTTTCCGAATCTGAAAATAAATTGCTCATCCTCGACCATTTTTTGAACTGAAAAATGATTGTCCATAAATCAATAACACATCAGTGCTCCCTCCCAATCTGGGATTCATCTCTTCCTTTTTCAATAAGGAAGTTGTCTCCACGAGCTCCAACTTTAGTACGCAAACTCTTTCATCTTGGACATAAGCTTTACCAAAATGTTTGCTTATCTGCTCATCTGTGGATATATATAATGGAGAACCACTTTCTCCTTTCTAGAATTCATCATATAAAATGTAATGCTTGATCTCAAATGTACTTTGATTTGGAACACTGGTTTTCTCTGAAGGCTTCATATAGCTCTGATCAATAAAGTATATCATTGTTGGATTCTTCTTGGTTTCCTGCTAGCTCACAACATCATGGAATAGGTCAAATTGGAACATATCCATGTGGAACTTCTTCTGTCATCATGAGATATTTGTCATGGATTGGCAATCCATCATCTTGATCTTCTGAGTAATCATTCTGATACAATATCTATGTTATATAAAGTCTTCACCATGCTTGTGTTGTGCATTGGAGGTTATCCACCAAGTTGTCTTCTTCCATCTGCATACAAGGGTTTCTTTCTGGTATGCTTCAAAGCCTTGAGGTTTCTCTTCATACACTCTTTGTTCAATTTCTCTGGAGAATAGTCTTTGCATTCATCTGATGTAGAACTCCAACCCATGGATATTGTGGATGATATAATGACTCATGTAGAGGTATGTCTGGTTTACTAGAACGAGTAATCATCATATTCTTCTCCCTCCATATGGGAGAACCTCTAGTTCTAGATATCGCAATGCTTTCATTCATAAGTCTTCCATACATTGTTCTTCATCACAACTTTTAGTTCATTTTCTTGACTGCTTTTAGTGAGTTCATATTAGGCTGGTAATCTTGTGATTCTTGATACAATGACTGGTTGTTCTAGATTTTCTTTCTTTCTTTGAATCTTCATGTTCTTCCTCATGTTTCTCTTTAGCTCTTGGGTCCATGGAGTTTCTTATAGATTCCATGCCCTAGAGATTCCACTTCTTTCTTTCATCATAGGATCATAGATGTGGATGGACAACTAGGGATACTTTAAGGATGCTCTTCAAAGAAGACTTATTCTAAGGTTGAACTGAACATGTACTGCCTTTCATGGCTACTACCATGGACATATATTTCATCATATTCAATGGATCATAGGATTAGCTCCATCCTGATCCTTTCTTCATGTATGAGTGCATTTTTTTCTTTTGGAAATATATAATCGTCTCCCTCCATAATCCATGATTTTGTCTGCATCCTTATTTCCTTCTACAAGGTGTCATAAGTCTTTCTCCAATTTCTTCTTGATTGCTGACTTCTTTCTGTCTTTTACTTCAATATTGATTCTAATTTCATCTTATCTTGTAGCTATTACTTATGTAGAGGTATGTCTAGTTTACTAGAATGAGTAATCATCATAGTCTTCTCCCTCCATCTGGGAGAACCTCTAGTTCTATATCTCACAATGATTTCATTCATAAGTCTCCCATACACTGTTCTTCATCACAAATTTTAGTTCCTTTTCTTGATTTATTTTAGTGAGTTCATATTAGGTTGATAATCTTGTGATTCTTGATACAATGACTGGTCATTCTGTCTTTTCTTTCTTTCTTGGAATCTTCATGTTCTTCCTCATGTTTCTCTTCATCTCTTGGGTCCATGTATTTTCTTATAGATTCCATGCCCTAGAGATTCTACTTCTTTATTTCATCATAGTATCATAGATATGGATGGACAACCGGGGATACTTTAAGGCTGCTCTTCGAAGAAGACTTCTTCTAAGGTCGAACTGAACACGTATCGCCTTTCATGGCTGCTACCATGGATATATACTTCATCATCTTCAATGGATCATAGGATTATCTCCCTCCTAATCCTTGCTTCATGTATGAGTGCATGTTTTTCTTTTGGAAATATATAATCGGATCCCTCCATAATCCACGCTTATGTCTGCATCCTTGTTGCCTTCTGCAAGGTGTCATAAGTCTTTCTCCAATTTCTTCTTGATTGCTGACTTCTTCCTATCTTTTACTTCTTCTGTTTTACTTCAAGATTGATTTTGATTTGATCTTATCTTGCAGCTATTACTTATGTAATAACTTCTACATGAATTGTTTGATGTACTTCATCCTTTCATTTGTATTGTCTCACTTGTAGTCATAATGATAGAAATCCTTTTTGTTTCTTCCATAGGTATAGTTTCTCTTTGAACACATTATCTTCTAAGAAGTAGATATGCAAGATATGTACAGAAAACATGGTATATACAAGAACTATGAAGAGTATTGTTACATTGTCTCAGAAGAATAAGTCTTTTTCATCCTACTTAGTCTTCTTTGTAGGTTCCTTTTCTTCAAAAACTAATGCTTCATGTGTCTTCTTCCTTTTCTTTACCTCGGGACAATGATTCTTGTAGTGGCTGTATTTTCGACAGTTGAAACATTGTATTTATGAAATATCTTTCTCTTGATTTGGCTTCTTCCTTGAGCCAAACTTCCTTTTGTTTATGAAATTATTGAATCTTGCTATGAATTCTTGATCATCGTATTTCTTTTGAGGTTTCTCTTTCACACTAATCCTTGATTCTTCTTGTGCACAAGAAGTCCAAAGTTCTTCAAATGTAGGATACTACTTCCTTGTGTTCATGCTTGTGGAAAATGTATCCCACATCTTGGGAGGACCATTGAGTACTATGTTTACCAATTCCTTCTCTGAAATGATCTCTTCAATAGCTTGTAGTTGATCTCTTAACTAAGAGATTCTCACAAAGTATGATGTTATGTTTTCATCATCATTCATAGTCATGTCATGAAGTTCATTCTTCAGACTCATTACTTGTCCTTTCACAATATCCAACACTTTATTCTTGGAAAGGATGAGGTCAATCCTTATTTTCCATGCTCTGGAGTTAGAAGCACCATCTAACTTTTTTTTTACTTCATAGATTAAGTCATGGTTGCTAAACCTCCAAAATCATTGTCCAAGGATCAATTCCACAAGTACAAAGTTGGGATGGGCTCTACAGGACAATTCTCAACTCATCCATCCCTCGAAATCCATTTTCTCATTATAGAGTTTGATTTCTATAGATGAAAGGTGCTTCCCTCAACCCACTTCACCATGTGACTTCGGTTCCAAAACCACAGACCTAACCAAATCTCGGTTAAGATTTTGAAGCGTAGCCTTCCATGGCATGTAGGGGTCCCAAGTGACCATAAGCCTGAAACCATGGGTTTATTACCTTTCACGTGGACTTGTCGACTTGAGCCCTTGAGGCAGTAGGAGTTCCATATGACCAGGACCTTGGAACCCTTTGCTACACACAAAAGGATCTTCCAAGCTTCGATACTCTAGGATGTTTGAACCTCCCAATACTCTAATCCTATTGAAGGAAACCTTTCGAAACAATGACTGGACGTTTTGACCAACAATTGGCAGTGTTTGATCCATTATCGTGGGATTTTACTTAGCATTAAACACTTACCAACATTTGACCACGAGAATTATCTTCACCGTTGATCATGATCATAGATCAACAGTGTGATTCTCATCTTTGTCTTCTTATGGATCCAACAATGGGGATGTTGCCCAAATTTAATTACTCGATCAGACAACTGGAGGGATTTCGTGATTCTTGCAATACCCAACCTTTCAACCTCTTTGGAGTGTTACCGAATGAAGTGGTCACAAAGTAGTGACTACCATTTTCTGTCGGTTAATACTCCCACTTATTCTATCCTTCCACTTCTCTTGATCGAACGATCAAGAAAGATCCTGCAGGATCTTATATTGACAGTTTGCAGAACTTCGAGGTTTCGACCTTTGGGATTTCAAGAGTTTTCAATAGAGTGTAACCTAGGCTATGGTCTGAAGGATGAATATCACTTGATTAATAAGATTAAGGAAAATCCTGTGATTATCCCTAAGTCCTATCTATAAGTATGTGCGTGGGACCCACTCTGAAACTCTGGGACTCTAGGGCTTCAAGAGATTTGAGGATATAGGATGGTGTGGTAAATGTCGAATCACTGAAGTTCAATTGTTTTAGTGTCCAACTTTGATTGGATGGGCCTGCATATTCCATTGTGATGTGGTGTGCCTAGATAGTACCACATGGTGTTGTGGGTTTGGTCATGAGTTAGTTGTGGGAAGACCCCCCCCCCTCAACCTTGTTAAGTCTAAACCACATGTTAAGCATGGATAAATTTCAACCATCAGATCTAAGGGTGGATAGAAATCCACCATAGATTCGAGAATGGAAAGAGACTTTGGGACTTCGGGTCTCTGGGGAATTTTTTGGCACTGTACAAGATTTTTCAAAGGGCTGAAGGCCTGATATTGATGAATAATTGGGGAAATATTCCTTGTAACCCCTCCTTCTATGACCACATTATTTCCAAAGAATTATGACATGGGTCACGATAGTGCCATGATAGATGAAACGAAAGAATTTATGCCACATGGATGCCACGTGATGAAGAGGGTGGCCATTGGCCAATGATGCCCCAAAAACTTCGGAAATCCATACATTTCAAACCAGAACTTGATTTTGGATGAGGTTATAGTCAGTGGAAAGATCTCATTGATAAAAAGGTTATGGTGTCCTCATCTGAGGAATTCAAGGAGTTGTAGGAAAGTGGAAAATTTATACCCCATCCCTTAAAAGAAGTACTTAGGGGGTCGGGTGTGTGACAAAGTGGTATCAGAGCAGGCAACGGTACTTGGCCTTCTAGGGCTCATGAAAGAGTGGGAATAAATTCTAATATAAAACCTTTAAGGGGAAAGGTACCCTACCCTACCCACCTTTAAGAGCTTATTTAAGATTTACTACTGAAAAGAGTGAGACCTTCTGCTGTTTTTACATGTTTTAAATATGAACTGCATGTTGATGTTGTATGCAAAATAATGAAGCTAATTTTATCTTACAAAAATTACTCATGTTGTTCAAAAAATTTGAGGACATCAGACTAATAGAAAAGGTTGTTATCAACACTCAAACTGTTAGTGGATAGCAAGGAAACTACAACATAAAGAATGGTGACACATCATGAGTTTGGAGAAATCTCACATAAAAGAGAAGAAGATTTTGATGAGAGGAGGGTTGTGGAAACCCCTCCAAATTTAGCTGAAACTGTAAGAATCCTTATGGAAGAATTACAAGGTTGTAAGGCAGACAATGAAAGGCAGATAAAAGAACATGAAAAACAAATTGAAATTAATGCACTCTTACTACAAAGCCTATCATATATACAAAGGAATATGCAACATGGGCCAATAGTCAATAATGTGGACGAACAAAATACTAAGAAAAACCAAACTCCACATGAGATACAAAAACATGGCCTTGAAAGTAATAATACAAGAAAAAGCACATCGAAGAAGGCCCAACATGGATCCAAGAGGCATGCTAGCGTTAAGGAATCATCTAAATAATCCATTAGTAAGGGAACTGACAACTCCAGGGAATTGTCTAGTAGTGAGACCAACTCACCCCTTCAAGGGAGAAGAAAGATTAGAAAAAATGTTAAGTCTCATGACCCTGAAGAGTTTAAGAAAGCTAAGCCACCCACTTTTGATGGAAAGATTAAGAAGGGGGAAGAAGTAGATGTGTGGCTACTTGAACTAAAGAAGTAGTTCAGAGTCCATGACTACTCTGAAAATTTAAAGGTCCGAATAACCATTTTCAACTTGAATGGAAAAGATTCCATCTGGAGGGAGGACCTTAGGAATGTGAAAGGAATTCATGAGGAGTTCTCATGGAGACAATTTGAGAAATATTTTAAGAAACAATATCTATCT
>ML807411.1:55636-74756 GCA_009831015.1 Picea engelmannii
CTAATAGACAAACTGACCACCAAGATTCAGTGGTGGAGATGGAAGGTATGATTTCCAATCATCCTTCTTCTATTTTGATTGACCCTGGTTCTAATCTAAGTTATGTCACCCCTCAATCTGTTGAAAAATATAAATTGCATCCAATAAAACATTCTAAATCATGGCTGGTAAAACTAGCCACAGGAACGAAAAGAAAGGTAACAAAGGTCCTACCAACATGCCAATTCACTATGACTGGGCTAGCCACCCAAAAAACTCTAAACATACTTCCTTTAGGATCTTATGAAATGCTTCTTGGAATGGATTGGTTGGTCACCCATACAACCAAGTTAGACTGTTACAATAAAACATTAGAATGTAAAGATGAGGAAGATGAGAAGAGAACCCTACAAGGAATTCAAAAACATATCTTAGTGAGACAAATATCATCCCTTCAAGTGAAGAATTATTGTAGAAAAGGATGTCATCTGTATGCATTACAAGTACTGAACTCTGTTGTTTAGGATAGTGAAACAAGTTTAGAGGACCACTCTATATTAAGAGAGTACAAATATGTGTTTCTAGAAGAGGTACCAGGTCTACCTCCCAGAAGAGATATTGATTTTTCAATAGAACTTGTACCCGGAGCAGTGATAATGTCTAGAGCACCCTATAGAATGAGTACACCGGAGCTAGTTGAGCTCAAACTATAGCTGAAGGAGATGTTGGAAAAAGGGTACATTCAACTTAGTGTGTCCCTTTGGGAAGAACCATCCTTATTTGTGAAGAATAAGGATGGCACCCTCAGGTGTGCATAGACTATAAACAACTCAACAAGATGACAATTAAGAATAAGTATCCTTTTCCACGAATTAATGACCTATTTGAACAACTAAGGGGTGCTACAATATTTTCTAAAATTTACTTAAGGTATGGATACCATCAAGTACTAATTAAGGATGAATACATACATAAAACAACCTTTAGGACAAGGTATGGGCACTATGAATTTGTGGTAGTGCCATTTGGGCTTACCAATGCTCCAGACACCTTTATGTGTTTCATGAATAATGTACTCAGTAAATTCTTGGAAATATTTGTGTTGGTATTCATAGATGACATTTTTATCTATTCTAAGAGCATGGAAGAGCATGAAGAACACCTCAAGTCAGTGCTTCAAGTTCTAAGAGAACACAAGATCTATGACAAGTTTAGTAAGTGTGATTTCTTTTCAAAAAGGGTTAATTACTTAGGCCATGTCATCACCGAGGAGGGGGTGGGAGTTGACCCTAACAAGATCAAATCCATCATGGATTGGCCTACACCAATGAATGTCTTTGATATTATATCCTTTATGGGCCTAACAGACTACTATAGGAGGTTCATAAAGGGGTTCTTCAAGATTGGTTGTCCAATCACCTCCCTATAGAAAAAGGGAGTTAATTTCGTTTGGACAACAGAGTATGAGGAGAGTTTTCACCAACTAAAAAACCTTTTAACCAATGCACCAGTGTTGAAAATTGCAGACCCAAACAAGGAATTCTTAGTGTGCACAGATGTCTGCAAGGAGGGACTTAGAGGATTCCTCATGAAAGAAGGGCATGTAATCTGTTATGAATCCTGAAAATTAAATGAACATGAAAAAAATTATGTGACAGATGACCTGGAATTGGCTACCATAGTACATGCTTTAAAAATGTGGAGGCATTACCTCCTAGGTATAATATTTGTACTTATGATAGACCATAGTGGGTTGAGATATTTGTTTGACCATCCCAAACTCAACGCTAAGTAAGCTAGGTGGATGGCTCTCCTTAGTGAATTTGATTTTGAAATAAAACATATTAAGGGAAAGGAAAATAGAGTGGCATATGCCCTTAGTAGAAGTATGAAAGTGATTCACTTGGAAGTTGTGAGTACCTATGAATCAGACATCAAGGAGAGAGACAAAAGTGCACAAGAAGTAGATGAATTTTTCAAAACTGTGAAATCATGCCAAGAGAAAGAGCCCACAGGGATGAAGTATGAGGGATATCAATTGTTGAATGATGGCCTGCTAACTTACAATATTAGGTTGTATATCTCAAATTGTGATGACTTGAAGAGTTTCATAATGGATGAACTGCATAAAATACCATACATTGGTCACCCTGGTTATCAGAAAATGATCATAGCCACCAAGAAACAATTTTATTGGCCGAGAATGAAGAAGGGAATAGCTGACTACTTGGATAAATGCTTAGAATATTAGCAGTTTAAGGTGGAGAAAAAGAATCCAACAGGATTGTTGCAACCCTTACCAATTCTAGAGTGTAAATTGGAAACCATCTCCATGGATTTTATCATCAGATTGCCTAAATCAACCAACCAAAATGATGCATTATGGTAGTTGTGAATAAGTTGAGCAAGGCTTCTCACATTATTCATGTGAATTCAACTTTGAAGGAAATACATATTGCCAATATCTTCATGAAAGAAATATTTATACTATGTGGCATGCCTAAGGAAATCATATCAGATAGAGATGCAAAATTTACTTCAAATTTTTGGAAATCTCTTTTTGTTGTTTTTTAAACTAAATTGCTATTTAGTAAAACCTATCACCCTCAATATGATGGACATATAGAGAGGGTAAATCAAGTATTAGAGGACATGTTAAGGATGCATGTTATGAATTAGTCGAGGAAGTGGGAGGACTACTTACCACTGGTAGAATTTGCTTATAACAATGGATATCAAGAGTCATTGAAGATGAGCCCTTTTGGAGGCTCTTTATGGTAGATAGTGCAACATTCCAATCAGCTGGAATAACCCAATAGATATAATAACCCTTGGTCCATAACTATAAAAATAAATTGAACAACAAATAGTTCAAATAAAACATAATTTGAAGATAGCTCAAGACATGCAGAAGAGCGATGTAGACAAAAATATGACTCTGACGCAGTCCCCTAGCCCTCAGGACGAGATACGCATAGGATCACTCTTCTATGAATCTGTAGGATTTAAATAGTTCTTTTGGACCCTCATTGGAATCCCACGAATTCGATCCATAGGTCCTTCCATGAAAACCCCACCTGCATGATGTGCATCAGGCGTGAGTCTTCACCTCCTTCTACCGAACCCAAAATAGAGTTCTCCCTTGACCCAACGGTCCTGGCTGTATCAAGATTTTGGTTACTTGGAGTTTGAAATGCAGTGACCCAATCCACTGCCTCCTCTACTTTTTGAACCCCAAAATGCTGAAATGTCGAAAATGGCTCAACGACTCTAGCTCATGATATTCCTCCAAATGCTTTCAGGATTTTGCGATATTGCAAGCCAAGACTCCACGTCTCCCAACTCCTGGCCTCTTGAACACCCGGGTGCCGAAATGTCGAAATGACGGTCCACAACAAAGCGTTACCCAATTTCACGATTCGGGAAGCCGTGATGCAAGCGTTCTCCCTGTTCTTTGTCTTTCCAATCCCTGGTGTCTGAATCCTCGAATTCCCGAAATGGGAATTCACACATGAGATCCAATGGCTCTCGATGAGTTGGATCAAATAGTCAAGATCCTTTTGGAGTTCCGTGAACTAAAAGTTCATGATCCAGCGACTCCAAAATAACTTGCCTCTCTAAACCCCAAACTCTGAAATGCCAAAATGTCGAATTTCGAGATGTCAAATGCCAAACCCCACTCCAAAGGGGAATCAATGGCGCCTGATATTTTTGGGATTTCGTGAACCAAAAGTTCACAATGCAGTGACTCCAAAATATCTTGTCACGTCAATCCCCAAATTCCTGAAATATGAGTTCGTTTAGGATCTGATGTCTATCAGTCCTTTGCACTAGATCCGATGACCTAGATCTAATATTTTGCGCTCTCTCCTGCTATTATCTGGACATGAAACTCAACGGTCCAGATCTCATCTCTTCAGCTGATCTAACGGTATTTGTGGTCTACTTTAGCATGGCCTTCTTCCTTTCCCTTGGAATATTTCTTGCTCCAAAAGGTCTCATCCTTTGTCTCTACTGCGAAGCTTGTAACCTTGGTTCCCACCTGTACTCTAAGAGGCATTCCTCCTCCTGAGATTCTCAAACTCTGAACCCTCCAAAGGGTTTTCTCGACCTCTGCACTCCTTGCAAGGTACTTGCATGTAATTGTGCTATCTCTTCTAAGCTTAAGAAGTTTGAGACAAGTTCTCACCTCTACACACTCCTTATGCCAGATGAGCCTTTCAACGGCTATCTATCACCACTTCACCCAGATATTAGCCTAGTGCACTCCTTCCACAGGTCTTTTTCTTGCTTGGGCTTCAACTGCTTGAACCTCAATGGTCTTTGTCCCTTCCTCTCCTTGAAGAGGTGGAATTTCCCTCCTCTGCAACTTCCCACTCAAGCACACCTTGCTGAGCCTACAGGATGTTCAGAAATCCTGTGAGTGTCTTCCCCATGACATATCCCTTATCTCAGAACTCGAAAGAGGTTTCTTCTATGCACTCTATATAATTGCTCAATGCCCTCCTGGCAGAGCTTCCACAGAACCCTCAATGATTTTGTTATCTTTGTGCCTTCCTCTACACAATATTACCTCCAAGGTGTTCAACAACCTTGAGGCTTCATCCCTGGGTCTAATACTTCCTCTGGTGTGCCCTCCTGGCACAACTCTGTCCATATTCTGTAGAATCCATAAGTTCACTCTATGCACTGCTCAATGCATCTTGTGCATTTTCTCAATGCCCTTCTGGAAAAGCCTTTACATAATTCTTAATAATTTTGCTTCTCCTCTCCGTTCTCTTCTCTGCACAGTTTCTCCTTCAAGGTGTTCAACAACCTTGAGGCTTCCTCCCTAAGTCAATGATTTCAGCTAGTGCACCCTTCTCTCATGTCTTTGCCTAAATTTCTGCAGAATTCAGAAGTGCACTCCTTGCACTAGGTTACAAAGACCACAATACTTTGTCATGCATGCATGAAACCACAAAGAATCCAAACCTGAAAATCAAAGAACTCAACAGACAATGACTTATGCCTGTAACCTGTAAATACGTACAAACATACATCTACAACATATCATCAATGCATAAAGACATTCATTCATGAATTAACAAACACATGAACAACAAGATGCAAGAAAAACTACTATGATTGTATTAATATGAAATGCCTCTTTACAACGTGAGCTCGAACTGCAATAGAGTCTCGGATCTCCTCTCTTCTCTCTTATTTTCTCTATTCTTTTCTGCCTTCTACTCTTCTTCCTACTAAAAAAAACGGTATGCAAAGAAGATCTTTTTTTACAAAGAGGGGCTCCTCGAGCTCTTCCCTCCATCCTCACCAACTCTCATTAATTTACATTCAATTTCATTGAACGAATGTCTAGTCTAAATCAGATCTATATCTCAACCTTACAACTATTTAAGGCAACCTTTATCTAAGCCTGTGCACATGCCTAGCTTTTGGCTCTACCAGCCTTATAATCATTTAATACAATAAATTCAAATTTTAAATTTGAAAGTGAGAGGGTTGCACCTCTCCTCTCCATTGAACACGCTTGATGTGCTGGTAGGCTGGCGTGTAGCTGGCTTGGAGAAATGCTCATGCATCATACTCCTCTACTGCAAAAATCAAAAGCTCCTACTCAAGAGCTTCCCAGCACTGCTATTGAAATCCACCTGGATCCCAAACAGTTATTTGGAGTTGTCCATCTGCTCCACTACTTTGTTGTTGTTGTTGTTGCTACTACCCTGCTACTATGGCAGGTTCTCCTCTACTCAGCTTCCCTTTGTTGGCCGCTTCTGTTGATCTGATCATCAACCTTCTAATCTCCTTAATTATCTCATCTAGCTGCTTGAGTGGCTGGCTCTCTTTATGAAGTCTTCTCCATTGCACTTCTTCATCCTTATTAGTGGGCAGATCAACTAGATATCCCATGCCATCTTCTTCCTCTCTGGCCTCAGCTTGCCACCCAGCTACAAAATTCAGCTCTGTAGTCTTATCTTCTTGACTAACCTATTGTTCAGTCACCTCCTCTGACAGACTTGCTTCTGCCATTTTTCCTTCTGCTGGTTTAATTTCATCTTCCTCCAACTGCTCCTCAGACTAGAATTTTCCTTCATCTGCTGCTGCGTGCCTCGACACCGCAACTATCATCTGTTCATCTCCCTGGCTAAAAATTCTGAGTGATTCCTCGGAGTGCTCCTCTGCTAACATCTGCATGACTGTCTCCTCATGGCAGTCATCTAATAGCTCTGGAAGGTTCAACCAATCCTCCATCATTTCTAACTCATTCTCCCATGGAGTGAGCATCTCAACTGTGTGCTCCTCTTCTTTTCCTTGGGCAGCTTCTGATATCTTCTCTATCTCTTAGACAATCACAACTGGCTATCCTTCCGTTGTTGTTTCATTGGCAACACACACACTGGCCTCAACTGGGCTATATGGTAGGAATACCTTTATCCCTCCAATCATCCTCTTCTGATCTTCCTTCTGGATGGTACAAGTTTTTAACTTGTCATCATATTCATTCACATGGTCTTCAAAACCACATGCATCTTCACTTCTTAACACTCCTTGCTGACCTCAACTCACTACTGAGACCCTGAGACTTTCAGATAGTCTCAACTTCTCTCCCTTGCCCACCTAACAATATGGGATTTCCTCTTTGCCCTCCTGGTAGTCCATGAGATCCTCCAATGATCTCATCTCATTGCCCTCCTAGCAATTTGAACTTTTAGCACCGCCCTCCTGGAAATATATGAGACCTTCGCTTGATCTCTTTCTATTGCCCACCTGGCAATTTGAAAGCCCATCTCTGCCAACTTGGTAGTCTATGAGATCTCTTCTCGATCTCTCTTCTTCATCATTGAGATTTCTCCAAGATTTTGGTTCACACACATGAAACATCTCCTCTTCATCTCTGAGGCTTTCCACATACCTCAGCCACCTCCTCAACAGTCTTTGTTGTCCTCTGGCCAACAATTTCTTGACTGGCCACTTTGCTTTCCTCCTTAGAGGCAATTCATACACCCAATGCATCTTTGCATCCTACTGCATTCGCAATGAAAGCTATTCCATCCACGCCCTTATCTCAACAAGTTCCAGATCCATCTCTTGGTTTTTCTTCTGCTTGCGGTCTTCCCTGTGACCATGCCCATGGCCTTTAGTAGCCATATTCCTATTCCTGTCTGCCCTCCTAGAAAATTTGTTACTTTCACTCTACAACCATGAGTGCTTCCAACATCTTCTACAGTCCTCCTGACTGTCTATTGACTGTTGCACATCTGCGAACAATCACCACAGAGCTTCAACACTATGTCTCCTCCTTCACCTGCTATCTCCTTCGCCTGAAGTCTACTAGAGAAAATATCAACTCTGATACCACACTGACGCAGTCCCCCAGCCCTTGGGCCAAGATTCACATAGGATCGTTCTTCTCTGAATCCCCAGAATTGAAATAGTTCTTTCAGGCCCTCACTGGAACCCCACGAATTTGATCCATAGGTCCTTCCATGAAAACCCCACCTGCACGATGTGCATCAGGCATAAGTCTTCACCTCCTTCTACCGAACACAAAATAGAGTTCTCCCTTGACCCAATAGTCCTAGTTGTATTTGGATTTTGGTGACTGGTAGTTTTTAATGCAGGGACCCAATCCACTGCCTCATCTATTTTCCGAACCCCGAAATGCCTAAATGACAAAAAGGGCTCAATGGCTCTGGCTCGTGATATTCCTTCGAATGCTTTCTGTATTTCGCAATATTGCGAGTCAGGACTCCACGTCTCCCAACTCCTGGCCTCTCGAACACCCAGGTCTTGAAATGCCAAAATGAAGGTCCACGACAAAGTGCTATTGGCTTTCACGATTCGAGAAGCTGCGATGCAAGCATTCTTCCTGTTCTCTGTCTTTCCAATCCACGGTGTTCGAATCTCCAAATTCCTGAAATGGGAATTCGCACATGAGATCCAATGACTCTCGATGAGTTGGATCAAATGGTCCAAATCCTTTCGAAGTTTCGTGAACCAGAAGTTCATGATGTAGTGACTCCAAAATCACTTGTAGCTCCAAACCCTGAACTCTGAAATGCCAAAATGTTGAATTCCAATATGACGAAATGTCGAACCCCGCTCCAAAGGGGAATCAATGGATCCTGATATTTTTGGGATTTCTCAAACCAAAATTTTGCGATGCAGTGACTCCAAAATCTCTTATCACGCCAATCCCTGAATTCTCGAAATATGAGTTTGTTCAGGATCCGAAGGCTATCGGTCCTTTGCACTAGATATGACGACCCGAATCTATTCTTCTGCACTCTCTCCTACTATTTTTTGGACATGAAACTCAACATTCCAAATCTCGTCTCTTCAACTGATCTAATGGTAGTTGTGCTCTACCTTGAGCATGGCCTTCCTCCTTTCCCTTGGAAGATTTCTTGCTCCAAAATTCCTCGGCCTTTGTCTCTGCTACAAATCCTGTAACCTTGGCTCCCGCCTGTATTCTAAGAGGCATTCCTCCTCCTGAGCTTCTCAAACTATGAACCCTCCAAAGGGTTTTCTCGACCTCTGCACTCCTTGCAGGGTCCTTGCACGCAATTGTGATATCTCTTCTGAGCTTAATAACTTTGAGACAAGTTCTCACCTCTTCACACTCCTTGTTCCTGACAAGCCTTCCGATGGTTGTCTATCACCACTTCACCTGAATATTATCCTAGTGCACTCCTTGCACAGGTCTTTTTCCTGCTTGGGTTTCAATTGCTCGAACCTCAATGGTGTCTATCCCTTCCTCTCATTGAAGGGGTGGAAGTGCCCTCCTCTGCAACCTCCCGCTCAAGCACGCCTTGTTGAGCCTACAGGATGTTCAGAAATCCTATGAGTGTTTTCCCTGTGACACATCCCTTATCTCAGAACTTGAAAGAGAGTTCTTTTGTGCACTCTATGCAACTGCTCAATTCCCTCTTGGCAGAGCTTCCATAGAACCCTCAGTGATTTTGTTATCTCTATTCCTTCCTCTGCACAATCTTACCTCCAAGGTGTTCAACAACCTTGAGGCTTCATCCCCAGGTCTAATACTTCCTTTGGTATGCCCTCCTAGCACAACTCTATCCAAATTCCACAGAATCTAGAAGTGTACTCTATGCACTACTCAATGCATCTTATGCATTTTCTCAATGCCCTCCTGGCAGAGCCTTTACAAAATTCTCAACAATTTTGGTTCTCCTCTCTGTGCTCTTTTTTGCACAATTTCTCCTTCATGGTGTTCAGCAACCTTGAGGCTTCCTCCCTGAGTCAATTATTTCAGCTAGTGCGCCCTCCGGGCACATATTTGTTTGAAATTTCATAGATTTTAGCAGTGCACTCCTTTCACTATCTTACAGAGACCGTGGTACTTTGTCATGCACTCTTGCATGAAACCACAAAGAATCCAAAATTGAAAATCAAAGAACTCAACAGAGAACAACTCCTGCCTATAACATGTAAATGTGTACAAACATACATCTACAACATATCATCAACGCATAAATACGTTCATTCATGAATTCACAAACACATGAACAAAAACATGCAGGAAAAACTTCTATGATTGTATTAATGTGAAATGCCTCTTTACAACGTGAGCTCGGACTGCAACAGAGTCTCGACTCTCCTCTCTTCTCTCTTATTTTATCTATTATTTTCTTCCTTCTACTCTTCTTCCTACTAAAAAAAACTAGATACAAAGAAGATATTTTTTTACAAAGAGGGGCTCCTCAAGATCTTCCCTCCATCCTCACCAACTCTCATTAATTTAAATTCAATTTCATTGAATGGTTGTCTAGTCTGAATCGGTTCTAGATCTCAGCCTTACAACTATTTAAGGAAACCTTTATCTAAGCCTGCGCACATGCCTGGATTTTGGCTCTACCAACCTTACAATCATTTAATACAATAAATTCAAAATTTAAATTTGAAAGTGAGAGGGTTGTGCCTCTCCTCTCCATTGAACACTCTTGATTTGTTGGCTGGTTGGTACGTAGCTGGTTTGGAGCGATGCTCCTGCATCAAACTCCTAGGGAGTTCAAAGTAGGGTATGATGTGTATCTTCGAATCAAACCAAGACAAATATCCTTGAGAATGGGAACTTGTTCCAAGTTGGTGTAAATGTGTTGAACCTACACAAAAAATATAATACACAGATTTGTAGAGAGAATTTGAGAAAGAAGAAGAAGGAGAGAAAAGAATGAAAGAATTCTCATTAACCATTTTCCACACTCAAAGAGTGAATAATTTACAATATATATATGATATATGAGTAACAAATGCACCATAGTGGTGGTCTATAGTGATCTGGACACACACCAATAGTTACGGGAGTAAACTGCCACCTAGTCTAGTCTCTCAGGCAGTTACGGGAGTGGACTGCCACCTAGTTGAGTTAACTAGTTAACTATTCTTCAGTTGATTGACTGAAACAGAGTGAGGTGAGGAGGATATTAGGGAATCATGAGTAATATGCTAGTCTGGTGGTGATCCCAAGGACAATTCACATTAGTTGGTGATGATCCCAATGTTGCATGGTGACAAAACCAATGCAACATCTAGACTCCACTCGACTAGTCAAACTGAAGAGAATATTCTCCCTAGAGGAATATTCTTCCTAAAATACAGGAGACTAAATAATCACTAATAAACAAGGAAAAACCTTAGGAAAAATAAATCCTAGGTGTGTGTGAAGTAACTCCAACAAAACCCCCCCCCTGAACATCACTATGGTGAAAATAAAGAATGGGTCCCAGCAACGAGGCCATGTTAGGTACCCAAATACAAAAGATACATTGAAATAAATGAAGAAAGAGGGAAAACCTAATGGGAAAACCCCCCTATCAAAGTACAATTCATAAAAAAATAAAATGAGAAGGAACAAAAAACAATTGCTAAGCAACCTTGTCCTTCACTCCAAGAAGACCTCGCGACTATGCAAGTTTGTGCGCATTGAAGATTTTGTTGAAGATGTAGATGTTTGCACGGATCCTCTGAAGTAGATGCATCATTGAGATGTCCAAACATATCAACTTTCTCTTCTTGTAATGAAAAATATCCAAATAAAGTTTGGATGAAATTTTGAAAACCATGTGGTTGTTTCCAGAAAAACTCTGAAATTTTATTGATTTTAAAACGATCATAACTTCACTTCCCGGACTCTGTTTCGGATGATATTTTTTTTGAAATTGGATATTTCCACGAGAGGAATTAAAATATCTAATTTGTTTCTGCAATTTTTTCTCAAAAAATATCATAATTGAGTCTGATGTGTGCGGCTCCCTTTTCGTCTCCTGAGATGCATGCATTGCACATGGAAAAGTGTCTGCATTTGACCAATATCCAACGAAGGCTAGTGCACCAAGCAAGGATAACCAAATACCAAGCAGAAATTCCAAACCAAAAACCCAAAACAAGATCACTACTACAACAGTTGCAGTTTTGCTTCACTCATGCGCACTTCTTGTCCTTACACAGTCGTGAGTGAGTGACAAATGAGTTCTAGCTCCCTTTATTTATACTGCTCCATATTAACTGACTAGGCCAAATTCTCTTCCTAGGGGATAATAACTCAATATTAATTTATTCTATTAAGCTGACTTGTCTTCTAGGGTTATTATCGAAAGACTTAGGGTTTCTCTTGCTTCCCGAAATATTCTAGTCTCCTCCAAGGTTACATGTGGAGGTTAATACCTCCCACAACTACCATAATATCAACACTCCATCCTAGATAGGGAGGTATTAAATAAAATGGTCTTGATCACAAATAAACCATTCAACTGGTAGAATCATCATAGTCACACAGACTATCTCATGATCAAATCATGAGCACCATCATCACTATCCAACTAGATAGTATCCATGGAAATCATAATAGTGTCATCCAATAGAACACATCTGTGTCTATACATAGTAGTATACAACTACTATTCAATGGTACATAACCACTCATAGTAGCACACTGCTACTAACCAGTGACAGACAATCACTACCAGTGTATCACATCCACCAAAGTAGCATACAAATACTATCCAGAGACATACAATCTCTACAATAATCGTCTCATCTGATATCAACAATATCATGATACACACTGAGTCATCTAGGCCATTCTTCCACTCACAAATATGACATATGGAAGAGCTTCTTCCCTCAAAAAGTTAAGCATCAATCATGGGCTATCTAGACTATTCTTCTCATGCATAGAAGAATAATTGTCCTTGATTTCTAAACCTAAACCATTCACCTAACTGGGCCATTCCTCTGACACAAATCACAGTGCCACCTGGAGAGAATGAGTCTGCCCTAGGGAATGGCTATACCTGATTGCTGAACCTGGACCATTCACATAACTGGGCCATTCCTCTAGCACTAATCATAGTGAAAATTTGAGATAATTAGTATTCCCTAGGGAATGACTGTCTAAACCATTTCCTAAGGAAATAACTTTCCTCCACCAACCTCCAAAACAAACCATTCTTAAAAACTATTCACAACTATGAACTTCGAAAGAATCACTTCCTAGAGAGGCAGACCATTCTACTTGGCCACTACTCATAGTGACTGCCAAGAAGAATGATTGTCCTAGACCATTCCCCCACATTGGCCACAAGGAGAATCACTTTGTATGGTATACAAAAAATCTATCGGATCATTTTCATTACAAAAATGACTGTTCGATCTGGACCATTTTACGAACTGGAAAATGATTGTCCGATCTGAACCATTTTACGAACTGGAAAATGATTGTCTGATCTGGACCATTTTACGAACTGGAAAATGACTGTCCATTAGAAATATCGAACCACTTTCCGGATTGGAAAGGAACTGCCCAACCTGGACCTTTTTCCAAATTGGAAAATGACTTGCCATGAATCAATAACATATCATTTCTCCATCCCAACCTGGGGAGCCATCTCTTCCTTTTCAACTAAGGGAGTTATCTCCATGATCCCCATCTTGTCCCTTAAGTATGAAAAATTTATCCCGAATCTAGGCTTTGTCAAAATATATGCTACCTCCTCATCTGTGGAGATATTGGAGTTTCACTTCTCCTTCCTCGATTTTATCATGAATAAATTTGTATTTGAACTCAATATGTTTCAACTGTTCATGAAATGCTAGGTGTTCTGATAGCCTCATACAATTTTGATTGTCATAGTATATTACAATTGAATCTAGTACCTGACCAAATAATACAGAAATCATCTTCCTCAACCATACTTCTTCGATACATGCCTCACATGCTACGATATATTATGTTTATGTAGTGTTGAGTGAGACAGACCTTTTTTACCTTCTGGCCCATGATATCATAGCAGAGCCCAAAATAAAACACATCCCTGAAGTACTCCTTCTGTCTTTTGCACTCCCTGCGCAATTTGAGTCTGTGAATCCATGAGGTTTTATATCACTGGTTTAGGTGTATCTTAAACCATAGTTTAAAATCCTATGAATATATCTTAGAACATGCTTTGCAGTTATCGAGTGCTCATGTCTAGGTTCCACCTGGAACTAGATTAACGTGTTTACAACAAAGAAAATATCTGGTCGAGTATTCACTAGACACATAAACGACCCAATCAATTGTCGATATAGGGATGGGTCTATTTGGATAAGAATCTGAGTCTTTTACTTTTCTTATATCTATGGTCATATGATTGGCCATGGATTTGTACTCCATCATTCCAAATTTTTGTAGAATATTCACTGCATACTTTCCTTGCCCAAGGAAGATTTCACCATGCTTCTTCCATACTTCTAGTCCCAAGTAATAGTGCATGAGACCAAGATATTTCATATCAAACTCAAAATATAATTCCTTCTTACATTGGTTGATGAGAGACTCTCCTATTGGACACACCGACTACACTTAGAGGGAGGGTGAATAGTGTAGGGATCTTTTTCCCAAAACTTCCCCTTCACAAAACTCTTAGTTAGCAATCACCATTTACTCATTACTTTTTTTTTCATTTATAATCAGTTACATGTGAACATATATCAACAATATATCATCAAAAAATAATCACCACAAGGAAAACAAGGAACACAAGGTTTATGTACACTTTTTTTTTTATTATGGACTAAAATCCTTGGGTTATCATCAACAACTGAATAGAGTACAACTCTACAAGAGCACCAGCTCTATAATGCAAGAATCATCTTACACCCTCGACACCAACTAAGATGAGGCAACAATCCTCAACAAATATCAATCTATCAACATGTATGTAACCTGTTGGTAGTGCAACATGTGTATGTACGTGCCCTACCAATAGTACAACTCGTGTATGTACGCGGTTAGTCTGTACTACAACCTGCATATTACTTCTGAGCAATTAATTTTTTCTTTTCATCACACACTCAGATCCTCTGCAACCTTCAATCACATTATCTTCTATCTCTCACTATCCAATTTGACCCATAACCAATAACAACATATCCAAGCTCTCCAACAACTTAATCATGCCTCTCAACCATACAATATGAATACTACTCATCATGTATAATAAACCAATATACTATAGAAATCATATCAGTATTGAATCATAAGAGTGGTGTTCACTCCATCAACCAACACAAACCACATCACAACAACCATACCAAGAATTCCTTAAGCATTCACCACACAACAAGAAAGAGTATCCATCAAAACAACAATGTAACTAGACCAGAGTTTCTATGGAAAATATGAGCCCATAGAATGTAGATATGGATCTTGCTTCAGTCTTCAAGAGGCTATCATTAGCTCACTTACAAGTCTTCATGACTTCACCCACTGTACACACTCTGTCTTCATTCATCCCATGTATGTATGCGCCCTAGATCACTACAGCCCGCGTATACCTCAGAAACTAAGGTTTCTGAACTTTCGAGACTTTTTTCATCATGATCTCAGACTTTCCAAATCTTTGATGCATCCATGATATCCTCCATACACTCTCTCTCTCAGAATAGATCTTCAATACATTCTCAAGAGATGCACACAAGAGATTCACAAAAGATATCTTTCAGAAGAGACCCTTACCTCGTATTTATACTCTCCAAGTAGCTTGCTTAGAAGCATATTCTAGGTCACTTAACCCACTTCTAGGTCACTTGACCCATTTCTAGGTCACTTAACCTATTTTAAGGTTAACCACTTTCCATAATTAGAAATTTCTCCATTTAAATATTCCTCCTTGACTTTGTCACTTTTCTTTACCATTTAAACAATAATTTCTTCTTTGCAAGATCTTTGACTTCTTTGACCTTTTGGGGCTTCAAGCCTACATATGAGGGTCCTTCAAATTCATAAGGCCATAACTCTCAAACCATGAGGAGTTATGTGACATTCCACATACCACCGGAAATGGCATGACAAGCACTATCCATCTAGGATAGTTTCACCAACAAATTCACTAATCTTCATCTCATTAGTCCACATATAAGCATGGGTTCTCCAACCATACTTCTAGGATAACTCAAATGTAAAGCATCTTCCCATGAGAGATTTCACCATAAGGGGACCACTTTGGAGTTCATCCATTTTTACACCTTATCAACCATGATAAGACAATAAATATTCATCTTTACATAAACAATGCATCATATACCAATGAAACCACATCGATCCATCTTCATCAATATACTATGATAAGGCATGTATACATCAAACCTTTGACCTTTGACATCATTGAATCATCCTTTGGCATCAACCAATTCCTTGACATCAATCCTTTGACATGAATCAATCAATTATCCTTTGGCATCAATCATTTGGCATCAATTAATTAAACCTTTGGCATCAATGACAACATGATCCAACAATGTCCCCCTTTGTCATTGATGGCAATACCAACATTGATGTCAACACCAATTATTGATGTCAACATGTAGACAAGGCACGCTTCACATCAATAGTCATCAATCACATCAATGTGATTATTGTTACATGTCAAAATTGCTCACTTTGATAGTGTCGCAAGTGTCGTCATTACAAAGGTCGCAAGTGTCACATTTTTCTCACAAGGTCCCAAGTGTCGCATGTCGCTCACAAGTGTTGTAAAGTGTCAAAGAAAGCATGATGCCTATGTTTTTCCTATAATGACATGAGAAGGACACTTGAAACACCTCAAACATTTGATTTGGAAGAAGAGAAATGAGTTAGCATGCTTGCAAACCTTTTGCCATCTGAAAGCACCTCAAAAACTGAGTTTTTGGAGGGGAGCACTCCCCCTTACACTATCTTAGAGCACTGATGCTCCCCCTTACACTGTCAGGGAGAATTATAAAGCTCCCCTGGCCATTTTGAGGGAGTGCTATAGATTTTGAAAGTGTTGGCGCCCCCCTAAAGCCTACTAGGGAGCGCTACAATGCTCTGATGGCCCTTTTGAGGGAGCACTACCTATTCTGGGCAGTTGTTAAGATGTTGAGATGAATAGGGGAAGCATCTTTTCATTCTTGGAAGGAAGTTGGATTTGAATCCCTAGTCCAACCATGATCCTAGGGCAGATCCTCAACTGAAGGAGGCAAATCCTCAACTTTCCCAAGGATATCTCAAGTGGTTAAATCCTCTCCAAGGCTATATAAGCAAGCTTTCTAATGGTGAAAGGGGATAAGGAAATGGAGAATTACACCAAACTTATGATCTCATAAGTGGTGCTGGAGCTGATGGGAGGAGGAATGGCTAAGCATGAAACCTATGATCTCATAGGAAACACACAGTCAGCCAAAGGAGAGTGATCAGTGAAGCTGTTGTTATCCAGGTTGTGGATCTTTCAGGAAAGGGTTAGACGAAGGGGACTTGACGAAGCTATCTCATTCGCATCTACAATTGTAAGCACTGTTGTCATTGTTCTCATTAATATGACACGCTTGGACTGTTTCTTTCTAGTTTGTGTTTTATGTTACATAAATTTATCGTTGATAGATAGATCTATTTTCAAGTTAATACCAATATAGTAGGAAGTGGTCGTATCTTGTTTTGTCCACAGGATTCAGCGAGGAGCAAAGGATCGGAGCGCAAATCGGAGCGTGAAGGGACAAACATCGATAAAGAGGTACTTCTATTATCTTCCCTTCTCATATGTTAGTTTGTATAGATTAGAAAGGAAGTCAGTGTCCACGTTAAGCATTTTCTATCTTAGAGTTAGGGTCAAGCTCTTTGAGGAAATCTACCTGTCCATAGGGAGATTTACCTACAACAAAAACTGGCGACTCCACTGGGGAGATAGCCTAAAATTCAAACTTTTTTTTTTGATTTCTCCTCATTGACCTATTTTTATCCCTTGATTGTTTCAGACCTGGTTCACTCCTCTTTTGATTGGTTTCATGAGTTGATTGGCTCCTTACCCCATCATACTCAGCATAGTTGTCGAGTTTGAATTGCAATTTTTGGAATTCTGTGACATTTTTGGGATTTTTTGAACCTGGCGCCCCTGTCTCATTGGTAACAGAGCACCAACACTCCATCATAGCCTCATAGAGAGCGCTATAATGCTCCTTGCCTTTGGCAATAGAGCGCCAGCCTCTTTTTGGCCAACAAACCTTCCAGAACTGCATTTTTCAGGGTTTCCCTCTATGTCTCTCTTGCTGAGTAACCTTGTGAGTCAATGCTCCTTCTCTTCCAGCCTTGGCATCTATCTTTTGCTTGAAGAACAAACATATTACTGTTTGGATTTTGTATCCTTCTTCACTATTGTTATTGGGTTTTTCTGTTGAGTGAAGTTTGAAACCCATGCATTGTTTTTCTCTCCTCATCAGCTGAGTAAAAAACCCTGGTGAAGGTCATCAAAGGCCTATAGATCTCTTCATCTTGATTTTAGTCAAGATCATTGTTCTTCAACTTTTTCTTTTGGGTGTGAAGTTTGTTTTCTCTTTGATTGTTTGTTTTCTTTTGCTTTTCGTTTTGATTGCAACGAAAGGGTGTATTGTTTGTATGACTTTTGCTTGTGCTAGTTTGATTTCCATTCATACAAAAAGATAATTAGCAAGACAAGCATTGTGTTGAATTGATCATTATTCATATACAAACAATGAAAAATCATCTTCATGAGTGATTGTGCATATTAGAAGGTATCTCAAAAAGCTTTAGCATTACATCAGGAGTTGATTGAGAAAAAGAATTGTTTGAGGACATTCCTTATTAGTGCTTGTTAGTGGAAAGAACTCTCTCTCTCCCTTAGATAGATGTTCATCGAAAAGAAATGATTTTTTATCATATTTGATGCATTTTTGGGACTGAGTCATAATTCCATTCGTTTCACTTCCATGCACCCTTTTTGCGTAAAGAACAAACATAAAATCAATGCTAATTAAAAATTATTGTTGGCGTTCGAATCGTCACCGGGTGAGCAAAAATAAGAATGCTAGCATGCCCTGTTGGGCTTGGCAGGGCAGAACAGGATGCTGTGGAGCAAGAGGGTTAACAGAAACAGAAACAAACTATAATCTAAATACGAACTGAAAGAAAATAACATTACAAAAATAGACAAGGAACATTAAACATCAGACACATGTGTCGTCCAAGGTTTCAAGCAGGTGCTTTATTGAAACCAGAGCGCACGCAGAAGAGAGGGACCAGGGGTTCCTTCTCCCTCCAGCGGAAGGCTCTTCGGGGCCCTCAACACGAAGCTTTCCTTACAACTGAATAGAACTGAACTGAGTGATGAAAGAACTCTGGGTTACACTGTTGATGAGTTGTTTGTCAAAGACTAAGATCTGAATCATCTGGACAGCGTAACAATGCTTTGAGTTCCCTGTTGAAACAATGAGTCCTCACAGCCTTTTATAGCCATTTCAAGGGCGGTCTTGTAACCATCTCTCGGTGTGAATAGGGGCTCATTAGGGTTCATTAATCACTGAATTTGCAGAGCCGACTCTGATCTGAGGGTCAAATCACTTTGGGGGCCGGTCCGTAGGCGGTCGAGAGGCCGACCTAGGCAATTAATGCACAGTATTAGCAGATGCACGGCTTTTTGTGTGGATAGTCGTGCGTCGGGCGGGCATGCACGCATAACACATTTTTGTCCCGCGCATGTGCGTGCGCATCAAGCTGATGTAAAGCGCCCTTCAATTTTTGGTTACTTTGTATAGTTTTTGCCCTTCTTGAGTGTTGTGAAATTAATTCAGTGCCATGAGTGACTTCATTGCTGTTTTGCTGATG
>ML807411.1:78948-100210 GCA_009831015.1 Picea engelmannii
AATGAAACTAAGAGGGGTCTCGAAAGAGTCGTTGTCCTCTCCTAAAAGTTTTGAAATTTTTGTTAAAGGGAGATGAGATCGTTTTCGCAATCTTTTTCTGATTCTCAAGGTCGCTTGATGGCACGAGAGAAGAGCATACTCAATATTGGTACTTTCAACTTCTAGTCCCGAATGTGAGTTTAGATGTCATTTGATGTTCCACTTAAATTATAAATCAAAGCAATCCATCCACGTGGCGAAAAGAAAATAAGGGGAAAATGATTTTTATCCACCTAAGTGCCTATGTTTGTTTGACTATCCCCTTTATAAGTTGAGGGGTCTAAGTGGTGCAGTATTTAGAGCATGCATGACATCATTTTTGAGAAGGAAACTGCCTTTCCCCACATCCAAAACCTTACAATGAAAAATTTGGTTCAAATGCGCGGCTGTCACTGTAGACAGAGGCGCATGTGCACAGCAAAGAGACCACAGTTCCAGCGCATGCGCGCGCCTGTGTGGTGGAATACCCGCGCGCTTGAGAAAAATCACCGATTCCCTCGATTCTGCTGTGAATCGACCGGTTAACAGGTCGGCGGAAGCCGGTTTGAGTCCCTGCAAGTTAAAAACAACAAAAGGAAAGCGAATTAAACCCAATTCAGGGAGGATTCAATACCAAAAAATCCCCAGCGGAGTCGCCAATCTGTTCGCGTTCGAATCGTCACCGGGTGAGAAAAAATAGGAACGCTAGCATGCCCTGTTGGGCTTGGCAGGGCAGAACAGGATGCTGTGGAGCAAGAGGGTTAACAGAAACAGAAACAAACTATAATCTAACTACGAACTGAAAGCAAATAACATTACAAAAATAGACAAGGAACATTAAACATCAGACACATGTGTCGTCCAAGGTTTCAGGCAAGTGCTTTATTGAAACCAGAGCGCACGCAGAAGAGAGGGACCAGGGGTTCCTTCTCCCTCCAGCGGAAGGCTCTTCGAGGCCCTCAACACAAAGCTTTCCTTACAACTGAATATAACTGAACTGAGTGATGAAAGAACTCTGGGTTACACTGTTGATGAGTTGTTTGTCAAAGACTAAGATCTGAATCATCTGGACAGCGTAACAATGCTTTGAGTTCCCTGTTGAAACAATGAGTCCTCACAGCCTTTTATATCCATTTCAAGGGTGGTCTTGTAACCATCTCTCGGTGTGAATAGGGGCTCATTAGGGTTTATTAATCGCCGAATTTGCAGAGCCGACTCTGATCTGAGGGTCAAATCACTTTGGGGGCCGGTCCATAGGCGGTCGAGAGGCCGACCTAGGCAATTAATGCACCGTATTAGCAGATGCACGGATTTTTGTGTGGACAGTCGCGCGTCGGGCGCGCATGCGCACATAACACATTTTTGTCCCGCGCATATGCGTGCGCATCAAGCTGATGTAAAGCGCCCTTCAATTTTTGGTTACTTTGTATAGTTTTTTCCCTTCTTGAGTGCTGTGAAATTAATTTAGTTCCATGAGTGACTTCATTGTTGTTTTGCTGATGCTGAGTTCTTGTCTCCATGTGCAGACGAAATTACAGTGATAACAATTATCTAGAATTTTTTCTTTTCTAGGATCCTCCACCAACAGTAGAATAGGCTTAGCGCTTTGGATTATGCTGCAAGCACAAATCTCCAAAGTTTTCCAAAACAAACAGTAGCATCCTGAGTTAGGGAGAGTCAAATCCAATCATCATATAAGTCTGCCTAGGATCCCCCTCTCACACAGGGGTTACGCACGAGGTCGCATTCATGTGAGCTACAGGGACTAACCCTCCGTGGTTTAACTGATTGTGGTGGTCAGATCGTATTATGGGGGTCACTTCGAGGTAAATCCACAATTACTGCGTGGAATCCTTTTAGTTGATTTCAGGCTCGATACCCTGCCCGTACGTTCTGATCGTACTGTCGACTGTTCCCGCCTAGGGGCTAACTGCGAATTGGTAATCTTAGTGGCCATAATCTTTAGGGTCTTACACAAGGTGACGATGATGGGAAGTCTCACTATAACTGGGGCAGACATTGGTCAAACTCACTCGGGCTCCTTGGAGGGTAAATCCACAATTACTGCGTGGAAGCTTTCACCAAGGCATAAGTTTGTTAAGCAGGTCACCATTGTAACTATTCCACCGTATCCCCACCCCTTCTGGACTTGATCACGCGATGTTGGATTTCATCACCAACTAGTACAGTCATCAAAAGAAGGTCCTGTTTGCTTGGTTGTGATTCTTAGATTCTATTAGTGTATGTTGTTTCTTTTACTTAGTGGACCTTAGGTCGAGTCAATGTTAATGGCATCGAATCCTGGGAGTACCAATGGTGGAACCCATTCTTTTGGGGAACCTTATACCTTTCCTTCATTTGGAAACTTTGGTCCTCCATATGTTGCCACACCGAGTCTTCCAGGACTCACAATTGGATTACCAGTTTGGTTGTTCCCCACTCCGGTGATCCTGAATCCTCCCAATGTTTCAGTTGCACCTAATACTTTGAATGTCAATACACCACCCACACATCAAACTCACGTCAAATTTTCGCCTTCTTCACCCATCAAGTTTCCTTCCATTTCTCCTTCTTTTCCTAGTGAAAGATCTAAAGTAAGTATCCAAGTTCATCAGAAGAAGAAGAAACGGAAAGAGAAGAAGAAGAAGAGCCCAAAAAGGACCAAGGCCCCAACAACATCAGATGTTGGCTCTAAGAAACTAGTTACTGTTAATAGTACTGGGAGTGTTGACGAGGTCAACAAGATTAAAATGAAAAGTCCAAAACCCAAATTCCCTTGCAGCTTTTGTAAGGGTGACCACTTTCTGAGGGATTTCCCTGGTCTTACCCAGGTCTTAGAAATGTGGTCCTCCATGTCATCGGCCTCTGTCGGTCATGTCGATGATACCCCGTCAACTAGTGATGTTCAGGTTGGTAAGAAGAAGAAAACTATCAAGTTCCCTTGCATGTTATGTAAAGATAATCATTACTCTCACCTTTGTCCTCGTATGGATGAGGCTTCTTCTCTTTTGGAAAAACTTCAACTTCCAAAAGGATATCGTAAGATTTCCTCTGACCCATCATTGGTTGATGGACTGGTCAATCCGGTTCCATCCCCGGTCAATCCAGTTGATCAGATGGTCAATCTAGTTTCCTCCTCGATTGAACCACAAACCCAAGTAGCTGATCTAGTTCCATCATCGATCAGCCCTGCTCTTCATCAAAAGAGTGACACCAAAGTGGTCAATCCGGTTCTGCCATCAATCGATCCCACTCCTCCTTTGATGAGTGCCAAAGTGGTCGATCCAGTTTCACCATCGGTCGATCCCATTCCTCCATTGAGGAATGTCAAAGTGGTTGATCCAGTCCCTTCCTCAGTCAGTCCCACTCTTCCTCTCAATAGTGCCAAAGTGGTCGATGCATTTTCACCATCGTTCGATCCCATTCCTCCATTAAGGAATGTCAAAGTGGCTGATCTAGTCCCTTCCTCGGTCAGTCCCACTCTTACTCTGAAGAGTGCCAAAGTGGTTTATCCAAGTCCACCATTGGTTGATCCAATCCAATCATCAGTCGATCCTACTCTCCTTCTAGAGAGTAAACCCGATACTGCCCATGTTTTTCTTGTTAATACAGACTCTATCGTGCTAGGGGGCATCCCTCCTTCTTCTATGAAACCCCCTCCAAGTAATGAATCCATCCTTTTTGATTGGGGTGCACTAACTGGACCTCGTCTTCCCTCTCACATTCCTTTCCAGATTACAGTACAAGTTCGTGGTCGGGACGTTCCTCAAACATTGATAGATGAAGGTGCGTCTGTTAGTATTTTGTCTTCTGTTGATTGGTACACTTTGGGTTGTTCGTAGCTTGCACCAGTTACACAGAATCTGTTAGATTTTAACAGAAGAAATAGTCAACCTTTAGGGTTCCTTCCTCAGTTTCCTAAAACTTTGGGAGAGAAAATTGTCTTTATCGATGTTATGGTAGTCTGAGACCCCTTGGATTTCTCTTTACTCCTTGGGAGGGATTATGTCTATGCTATGAAAGCTCTTCTATCCACCCTTTTCCGTGTGATATATTTCCCTCATGATGGAAGAATTGTGACTATTGATCAACTTTCATTCATCGACCCCGACTGGGTTACCTCCATAAGTGGTTCTTATATGCAGACAGTATCACCCACACCACATTTCAATTATGTGGCGTTGTCTCCCATGACCTCAACCTTCAATGATTTGGATCCAGTAGTGGACATGGTGATCTCTTCGGTAGGATTATTGGAGCCTGATCTATTTACCCCTATCACTACCCTTGACATGTGTTCCTTCCAGAGTGGTTCTCTTCCATCCAGTGAAGATCTCTTGGAATCCATGACCGAGTTTTGTCCCTTGACATGGTATCCTTCTAGAGCGTTATCCTCTTGGAAGCCATGATCAAGAAGAAACCACGAGCATAGTTTCTCTTCTCTGTGGCAAGCTCGTTAAAAAATGAAACAGAGGTCATGAGAATAGTTTATCTTCTCTATGGAAAGCTCGTTAAAAAATGAAACAGAGGCTTTGAGCATAGTTCTTTTCCTATGTCAAGCTCGTTAAAAAATGAAACAATCACCTCTCCCTTCAAGTTGAGTATTTCGCCAGATCTCGTAGATGTCGAGTCGAATCTTTCGTTAGGTCTCATTTTTTAACCTTCCTTTCATCCACCTGTATCCTTTTTCTCCATATAGCACAGAAATTGGTGACAACCTCAAAGTTAGTGAATGAATTGAAGCTTGGGGGCCATGTCTCCAGCCCTTGATGATCATTCTGGAGTCCACTAGCTTTCAAGCTGGGGGCAAAATACTGATCTTAGTCTTTGTTCTTTCTGGTGCTTGTAAATACATGAGAATGCAACCGGATAAACTTTTGTCTCTTTTTTGGACCCGTACGGATACATGAACACATGAAAAAGGAACCCCCTTGGAGTCACCTTTAAACTCTTTTCAGACTCTCTAAATATGAAAAGATTGTCGAGTGACCTTGTTTCCTTTCACACTCATTAAAAGGTCAGAAAGGGCATCTTTCGAGCGATAGTTTACCCCCTTTTCGGTCTCGTTAGACTACTGTACGGAAAAGGAACTGAGAGAATTCTCTTTTAAGTGTTTTTCCAAACTCTATAATCCTGAAAAACCTTCGAGTTTTCTGTCTTTGGACTCGTTAAAACACACATCGACAGACCCATATGGGACTGAACGCTTACTTCTTCTGGTTCGTTAAACAAAGGAAGAGGAACTTACTGAAGGTGAGTTATATCGAGCATGTGTTATCCTCCTCGATCTCATTAAATAAAAAAGAGGTACTCATCCATCTAGATGGGGGAAAAATTGAAAGGAGCAAGCCAAGCAGTCTCTTGAGAATATCATCCAACACTTCTTAGAGTCTCCCTTGAACACGACACTTTGTCATTTGCATATATCATAATCTGTTGAACCTCTGCACTCAGCCAATCCTTTGAGCTCCTTTCTCTCCTTTGGGTCGCTCGACGCAAGTGACAGTATCCACTTCATAGTTTTGGTCCATGTCATGTTTTGTTGTTGTGCCTCAGTGTTCAAGGGAAGTATCCGCCTCTAGAGTCAGTCATCCCAAATATCTTGCTAAAAATCTGTGTCAGTCCATGTCCATTTAATCTACTAATTACATCTCTATGTTCATTTCATGTTGTTGATGGGGGATACATCAAGGCCCTCCCTCGATGAGTCTATTCCTGTTGACTTCAACACATTATCTGGGGATCAGACTTAGAAACCAATTAGTACTTTGGGACCTGCATGCCTCAATGGCAGGCCTCCTCACATTCGACAGTAGGTTTACATCATTGACCTCTGATTGAATGATTCCACGGACGTTCGACCTTAGTTCATCTATTCACATTTGCTGGAATGTACTAGGGTACCTTGGGAATCATCGACATTAATGGTGATCTCCCTCGCACTTGTTAACGGCTCACACCATTGATCGGTAATCAAGTGGCTTCTGCCATGTTCAACGTCAGGACATCTATTCACATGGTTAGAATCGTACCATGTTGGGATCGGTAAGAATACCCTGGGTTGAGTAATCACTTTGATATATTCTTTGCCTAGGCTACGAAGGAGTTTCTATTGGACAAAGAACACATACACTGTCACATAGATCCACTTTGTATTAGTCGTGGCTATGTCTTTTCATCTCGTAGATCCACTGTGTATTCTTCGTGGCTACGACCAGTCTGAGTCATCAAAGTATAGATCCACATTGTATCTTCGGTGGCTATACCTTCTTATCAATACAATTATGGATCCGCAGTGTATTTTATGGCGGCCATATCTTGCAAGTCTTGATCACCCAAGCATAGGTATGCCTGCCTTGGGTTTGAAACATGTCATAATATTTGTTGGATGTTTGTGTGCAGCTTCCGTTAGGTTCTCCGAGTCTATACCCTTGCTTGAAATTCAACAAAGTATTTCAATTATCAGTTCCTATCTTCTAACTTCATACTTTGGGGGGCAATCTGTTACACGTCAAAATTACTCACTTTGATAGTGTCACAAGTGTCGTCACTACAAAGGCTACAAGTGTCGCATTTTGCTCACAAGGTCGCAAGTGTCGCATGTTGCTCGCAAGTGTCATAAAGTGTCAAAGAAAGAATGATGTCTATGTCGTGCCTACAACAACATGAGAAGGACACTTGAAACACCTCAAAAATTTGATTTGGAAGAGGAGAAATGAGTCAGTAGGCTTGCAAACCTTTTTCCATATGAAAGCACCTCAAAAAACTGAGTTTTTGGAGGGGAGCACTCCCCCTTATACTATCTCAGAGTGCCAGCGCTCCCCCTTACACTGTCAGGGAGCGTTATAAAGCTCCCCTGGCCCTTTTGAGGGAGTGCTATAGATTTTGAAAGCTCTGGCGCCCCCCTAAAGCCTACTAGGGAGCGCTACAATGCTATGATGGCCCTTTTGAGGTAGCGCTACCTATTCTAGGCAGTTGTTAAGCTGTTGAGATGAATGGGGGAATCATATTTTCATTCTTGGAAGGCAGTTAGATTCGAATCCCTAGTCCAACCATGATCCTAGGGCAGATCCTCAACTGAAGGAGGCAAATCCTCAAATTCCCCAAGGATATCTCAAGTGGTTAAATCCTCTCCAAGGCTATATAAGCAAGCTTTCTAATGGTGAAAGGGGATAAGGAAATGGAGAATTACATCAAACTTATGATCTCATAAGTGGTGTTGGAGCTGATGGGAGGAGGAATGGCTAAGCATGAAACCTATGATCTCATAGGAAACACACAGTCAGCCAGAGGAGAGTGATCAGTGAAGCTGCTGTTATCCAGGTTGTGGATATTTCAGGCAAGCGTTAGACGAAGGGGACTTGATGAAGCTGTCACATTCGCATCTATGATTGTAAGAACTATTGTCGTTATTCACATTAATATGACACGCTTGGCCTGTTTCTTTCTAGTTTGTGTCTGATGTTACATAAAATTATCGTTGATAGATAGATCTATTTTCAAGCTAATATCAATAGAGTAGGAAGTGGTCGTATCTTGTTTTGTCCACAAGATTCAACGAGGAGCAAAGGATCGGAGCGCAACTCAGAGCGTGCAGGGGAAAACATCGATAAAGAGGTACTTCTATTATATTCCCTTCTCATATGTTAGTTTGGATATATTAGAAAGGAAGTCAGTGTCCACGTTAATCATTTTCTGTCTTAGAGTTAGGGTAAATCTCTTTGAGGAAATCTACTTGTCCGCAGGGAGATTTTCCTACAACAGAAACTGGCGACTCCACTGGGGATATAGCCTCAAATTAAAACTTCTTGTTTTGATTTCTCCTCATTGACCTAGTTTTATCCCTTGATTGTTTTAGACCTGGTTCACTCCTCTTTTGATTGGTTTCATGAGCTGATTGGCTCCTTACCCCATCATACTCAGCATAGTTGTTGAGTTTGAATTGCAATTTTTGGAATTCTGCGACATTTTTGGGAGTTTTTGAACCTGGCACCCCTGTCTCAGTGGTAACAGAGTGCCAACGCTCCCTCATAGCCTCACATAGAGTGCTATAACATTCCTTGCCTTTGGAAACAGAGCACCAACCTCTTTTTGGCCAACAAACTGTCCAGAACTGCATTTTTCAGGGTTTCCCTCTGTGTCTCTCTTGTTGAGTAACCTTGTGAGTCAATACTCCTTCTCTTCCAGCCTTGGCATCTATCTTTTGCTTGAAGAACAAACATCTTACTGTTTGGATTTTGTAGCCTTCTTCACTATTGTTATTGGGTTTTTTATATTGACTGAAGTTTGAAACCCATGCATTGTTTTTCTCTCATCATCAGCTGAGTAAAAAACCCTGGTGAAGGTCATCAAAGGCCTACAGATCTCTTCATCTTGATTTTAGTCAAGATCATTGTTCTTCAACTTTTTATTTTGGGTGTGAAGTCTGTTTTCTCTTTGATTGTTTCTTTTCTTTCGCTTTTCGTTTTGATTGCAACAAAAGGGTGTATTGTTTGTATGACTTTTGCTTGTGCTAGTTTGATTTTCATTCATACAAAAAGATAATTAGCAAGACAAGCATTGTGTTGAATTGATCATTATTCATATACAAACAATGAAAAAGAATCTTCATGATTGATTGTGCATATTAGAAGGTATCTCAAAAATCTTTAGCATTACATCAAGATTTGATTGAGAAAAAGAATTGTTTGAGGACATTCCTTATTAGTGCTTGTTAGTGGAAAGAACTCTCTCTCTCCCTTAGATAGATGTTCATCGAAAAGAAATGACTGTTTATCATATTTGATGAATTTTTGGGACTGATTCATAATTCCATTCGTTTCACTTCCATGCACCCTTTTTGCGTAAAGAACAGCCATAAAATCAACGCTAATTAAAAATTATCTAGAATTTTTTCTTTTCTAGGATCCTCTGCCAACAGTAGAATAGGCTTAATGCTTTGGATTAGGCTATGAGTATAACTCTCCAAAGTTTTCCAAAACAAACAGTAGCATCCTGAGTTAGGGAGAATCAAATCCAATCATCGTATAAGTCTACCTGGGATCCCCCTCTCATATAGGGGTTACGCACGAGGTCGCATTCAGGTGAGCTACAGGGACTAACCCTCCATGGTTTAATTGATTGTGGTGGTCAGATCATATTATCGGGGTCACTTCGAGGTAAATCCACAATTACTACATGGAAGCCTTTTAGTTAATTTCGGGCTCGATACCCTACCTATACGTTCTGATCGAATTGTTGACTGTTCCCGCCCAAGGGATGACTGCGAATTGTTAACCTTAGTGGCCATAATATTTAGGGTCTTACACAAGGTGACAATGACGGGAAGTCTCACTGTACCTGGGGTAGACATTGGTCAAACTCACTCGATCTACTTGGAGGGTAAATCCACAATTACTGCATGGAAGCTTGTACCAAGGCATAAGTCCGTTAAGCAGGTCACCATTGTAACTATTCCACCCTATCCCCTCCCCTTCTGGACTTGATCACACGACGTTGGATTTCATCACCAACTCGTACGGTCATCAAAAGAAGGTCATGTTTGCGTGGTTGTGATTCTTAGATTCTATTAGACTATGTTGTTTCTTTTACTTAGTGGACCTTAGGTCGAGTCAATGTTAAGGGCATCGAATCCTGGGAGTACCAATGGTGGAACCCCTTCTTTTGGGGAACCTTATACCTTTCCTTCATTTGGAAACTTTAGTCCTCCATATGTTTCCACACTGAGTCTTCCAGGACTCACAATTGGATTACTAGTTTGGTTGTTCCCCACTCCGGTGATCCCGAATCCTCCCAATGTTTTAGTTGCACCTAATACTTTGGATGTCAATACACCACCCACACATCAACCTCAAGTCGAATTTTCGCCTTCTTCGCCCATCAAGTCTCCTTCCATTTCTCCTTCTTCGCCTAGTGAAAGATCTAAAGCAAGTAGCCAGGTTGATCAGAAGAAGAAGAAACAGAAAGAGAAGAAGAAGAAGATCCTGAAAAGGACCAAGGCCCCAACAACATCAGATGTTGGATCTAAGAAACCAGTTACTGTTAATAGTATTGGGAGTGTTGACGAGGTCAACAAGATTAAAATGAAAAATCCAAAACCCAAATTCCCTTCTAGCCTTTGTAAGGGTGACCACTTTTCACAGGGATTGACCTGGTCTTACCCAGGTCTTAGAAATGTGGTCCTCCATGTCATCAGCCTCTATCGGTCATGTCAATGATACCCCATCAACTAGTGATGTTCAGGTTGGTAAGAAGAAGAAAACTGTCAAGTTCCCTTGCATGTTATGTAAAGGTAATCATTACTCTCACCTTTGTCCTTGTATGGATGAGGCTTCTTCTCTTTTGGAAAAACTTCAACTTCCAAAAGGATATCGTAATATTTCCTTTGACCCATCATTGGTTGATGGAATGGTCAATCCGGTTCCATCCCCGGTCAGTCCGGTTGATCAGACGGTCAATCTAGTTTCCTCCTCGATTGAACCACAAACCCAAGTAGCTGATCTAGTTCCGTCATCGATCAGCCCCGCTCTTCATCAAAAGAGTGACACCAAAGTGGTCAATCTGGTTCTGCCATCAGTCGATCCCACTCCTCCTTTGATGAGTGCCAAAGTGGTCGATCCAGTTTCACCATCGGTCGATCCCATTCCTCCATTGAGGAATGTCAAAGTGGCTGATCTAGTCCCTTCCTCGGTCAGTCCCACCCTTCCTCTGAAGAGTGCCAAAGTGGTTGATGCAGTTTCACCATTGGTCAATTCCATTCCTCCATTGAGGAATGTCAAAGTGGTTGATCCAGTCCCTTCCTCATTCAGTCCCACTCTTCCTCTGAAGAGTGCCAAAGTGGTTTATCCAAGTCCACCATTGGTTGATCCGATCCAATCATTGGTCGATCCTACTCTCCTTCTAGAGAGTAAACCTGATACTTCCCATGTTTTTCTTGTTAATACAGACTCTACCATGTTGGGGGGAATCCTTCCTTCTTCTGTGACACCCCCTATAAGCAATGAAGCCATCCTTTTTGATTGGGGTGTGCTAACTGGACCTCGTCTTCCCTCTCACATTCCTTTCCAGATTACAGTACAGGTTCATGGTCTGGACGTTCCTCAAACGTTGATAGATGAAGGTGCGTCCATTAGTATTTTGTCTTCTGTTGCTTGGTACACTTTGGGTTGTCCACAGCTTGCACCGGTTACACATAATCTGTTAGCTTTTAACAGAAGAACTAGTCAACCTTTAGGGACCCTTCCTCAGTTTCCTATAACTTTAGGAGGGAAAACTGTCTTTATCGATGTCATGGTAGTCCGAGACCCCTTGGATTTCTCTTTACTCCTTGGGCGGGATTATGTCTTAGCTATGAAATATCTTCTATCCACCCTTTTCCGTGTGATATCTTTCCCTCACGATGGAAGAATTGTGACTATTGATCAACTTTCATTCATCGGCCTCGACTGGGTTACCTCCATAAGTGGTTCTTATATGCAGACAGTATCACCCCCGCTACATGTCAATTATGTGGCGTTGTCTCCCATGACCTCAACTTTCGATGATTTGGATCCGGTAGTGGACATGGTGATCTCTTCGGTAGGGTTATTGGAGCATGATCTCTTTACCCCTGTCACGACCCTTGACATGTGTTCCTTCCAGAGTGATTCTCTTCCATCCAGCGAAGATCTCTTGGAAGCCATGACCGAGTTTTGTCCCTTGACATGGTATCCTTCCAGAGCGTTATCCTCTTGGAAGCCATGATCAAGAAGAAACCACACGCATAGTTTCTCTTCTCTATGGAAAGCTTGTTAAAAAATGAAACAGAGGTCATGATCATAGTTTCTCTTCTATGCTGAAGGACTTGGAATTGGAGGATCCAGTCAAGTCTTCTTTCGGTTTCTCAAATCCCTGAACCAGGAGGATCCTGTTCTCAGAGTTTTTCCTCTACAATATGCTACAAGCCTAATTCCCAGAGTTGTTTGTCCACTCTCTCTTAAGTCTTCCACCTATTCATCTTTAAATTAACCCACTGGATAAAGTTAGGATTCCAGACCTCCTCTATTCTTTATATACCAGACTCAGTCCCTGAATTAGAGTGATGCCTCCTAGAGCCATTATCTCCATTTGATCACCCTTTATAAACAAATCGTGACATAAAACTGATGGGCATTGGGCTTTGCTCCTGCAAGCAATCTAGGAGTGACCTCTGATAGCCAACATTTCTGGCGCCACTGCCGAGGATGAAGTTGATTATTTTCCCCGGATTTGAACGACAAAGATCAACTGATTCTGAAGGTGCATCAGATATCAAAACTTGAAGATTGCTACTGTGCACCTGGTGACTCCACTATGATGACTCTGCTAGGGAGAACCTGCTCTATCAACTATGGCTTCGAGAGGCAGACACACGAGGTCTAATCCACACCTGCCTCTAGCTACACCAGGAGCTGACTCGGAAGTGGTGCGCAGGAAGGGAAAGAGATATGCGAAAGAAGTTTCCATCGCCGAAACAGGTAATGTGACTTCCCCTTCTATGAAAACTCCATTGTCTTATTCTCAACTTCCTAGTCGTCCTTCCTCTGAGGCTTCCCATTTTTTGAATTTCGGGAGTGTTCCTGCTGAGTTTTCTCCTCCTGATCTAGTATCAGAGGGAGATATCCTTGTCACTCCCCCTTCCCTAGAAGCTGTGCCTCCACACAATCCTCAGGCCTCAGAAGGTTTCACCACCCCTCCTTTTACTTCTACTATTACATAGAAAGAGGCATCTGCACACTCAGGACCCTTAGACCTCTCTCTGTTTTTCCCGTCATCTCCTTCAAGGACCTCTTTTCCTACCTCTCCTGTTCACACTCCTTCTCCTCCGAGCTCTCCTCTACCTAATATCCCTATGGATGGTGCTAATCCCCCTTTGAATAGAATGGATTCCATAGTTGCTGCTAGATATGCTCCTTTAGTCCTACCCCATCCTATGAATCCCCTCCCTGCTGGAGACTACTTAAAATACATGCCTAAGTTCGCTGGGGAAGGGGACATAACTGCAGAAGAGCACTTGGTTGTTTTTTATAGTTATGCAGATAACCTCAATATTGAGAATGAAGATGTATGGATGAGAGTCTTTGTCCAGAGCTTGGATGGTGAGGTTAGAAAGTGGTTTAGGGGGCTGGCCCCTGGATCTATTGCTGGTATTGAAGCCCTGGATAATGTTTTCCTGAGGCAGTGGGGAGATAGGAAAGATTACATATATTACATGACTGAGTTTGGGTCTCTGAAGAAGAAGGAAGGAGAGTCGGTCTCTGACTTCTCCAAAAGATTCAATAAAATTTATAACAAGATTCCTACAAAGATAAAGCCCTCAGAGGCCTCTGCCCAAATATCCTATGCTAGTGCATTTGACCCTAATTTCTGTCTTTTATTAAGAGAAAGAAGAGCCACCTCTTTAGCTTAGATGCAAGATGCAGCTATAGAGGTGGAATCCAATATATTAGCAGCTTACAGATTGAGGACCAGGGCTAACGCAGATAGAAGAAAGGGAAAATCAGAAGCCTCAACTTCTGGCTCCAACATTTCTGGCCCATCACTGCCCCACCCTCAAGTAAATGAGTTGACCCAGGTCATGAACTTTCTGAAAGAAGAAATAGAGAGATTGAAAGTAGAAAGAAAACTAATGAATAAGGGCCCTCAGATTATCGAGAATAAAGGAGGTTTCAGAAGGCCAAATAATTTTTCTCCTCCAACTATGCACAGAGAGAAGGAGAGAGACAGGGATGACCAAAGAGTTCAGGCTCCCTTCCAGAACAATTTTGTAGCTAAGGAACAAGGAGGGGAAACAGACGAGGCCGAACCTAAAATCCACTCTGTAGAAGTAACACCTCCTTTCCCTCATCTGACTCAATCGGCATACGAGGAGTCTCTCATGAACAATCAACTAAATGAATTAAGCAAGGAGGACAAAGCTAGTGGTGGACAAGGTAGGTATAACTTGAGATCCGACAAAAGGGCAGCAACATCTGATATTCTGGAGCCGTCCACCAGAGCAAAGAAGCCTGCTAATGAGATAGCAGATAGTCACAGAGGTAAGAAGGCCCAACCCTTCTCTCCCATTGTCCAAAATCATGTTCCTGAAATTAGAGAAATTCCAAAGCTTACAACCTCTTTTAATTTCGAGCATGAGATTCAAAAGATCAGAATTTATGTGGCCCTCACTGAGCTAATCAAACATGATGAATTCAAAAAGCGTTTCTCTGACCTTTTGAAATATGAAGCCTCAGGCCCCTCCATAGACTTCATAAACCTCCAAGATGAAAAGCCAGCAGTTGTCCTAGGGCCCATGGTGGAAGACAGAGATGATTCATCCCCTCCTTTCTACACCTCTCTGAACATACATGATAAGGTGTTGCACAATTGTCTGATGGATTCAGGAGCCTCTCATAACCTCATGCCCAAAGATGTCATGGAAGAATTAGGACTGGAAGTCACCCGAGCCTACCATGACCTCTATTCTTTTGACTCCCGAAGAGTGCAATGTTTGGGAGTCATCAAGGACCTGATAGTCTCCTTGTTTCAATTGCCCATGAAAAGTATGATCATGGATATCGTGGTAGCTGATGTTCCCCCCAAGTTTGGCATGCTATTGTCGAGGTCTTGGATTAAGAGGCTTAGAGGGACATTATAGATGGATCTCACATATGCCACCATTCCAGTCTTTGGAGGGGAACAAAGGAGATTGTATAGAGAAGCCCAGCTAGCCTATATAGTCAGTGATGAAGAAAACCCCACCAATCATCCCATCTATGCCTTGGACACTGATTTAGGATCCAGTCTACTGCAGCTCACCCACACCTCTGAGGCTCCTTTACAAATTAGAATGCAGCTCAGTCTTAATCAGGAGGTGCCTCCTCCAACCACCTCTATTTGGAATATGTTCTTTGATGGAGCTTCTTCCAGTATAGGTGCAGGTGTTGAGATAGTATTCAGATCCCCTTCCCAAGAAACCATATCACTGTCATACAAACTGGAATTTGAAGTCACCAAAAACGTGGCAGAGTATGAAGCCCTGGTTCTGGGATTAAGAGCTGCAAAGGAAATGGAAATCAAGGAGATCGTTGTGTTTGGAGATGCAGAATTAATTGTCCAGCAGGTGAAAAACATTTATCAAGCCAAGCATCCTCGACTCAAGAATTACAGGAACGAGGTATGGGATCTAATTGACAGTTTCTTCCTGGATTTCAACATCTCTTTCATTCCAAGGGAAGAAAATGCTCCAGCCAATTTTCTAGCTTTCTCAGCTAGTTTGTTCGAAGCTCCTGCGCTGCCCACTGACAGATCAGAGGTGGAAATAAGATACAGACCCTCTATACCAGACAATGTCATACATTGGAAGGTATTTGAAGATGATCCGGAGATCGAGAAATTCCTCCAATCCATTGATGACTTTTCTGCGTCACACGTAGATGAATATCCTGACGTAGAGGGTGACCGTCACTTTGGAGAGTTTTCGAATAAAATTGCTAATCACTAGATCATTCAGCTACCAAGCAACCACATTCTGGAAGGAATAATCCCATTAGAAAGGTTGTTTGAAAAGAACGACGTGGCAGTGAAGGGTAGATTTTCAGGTGATGATGCTGAAACAGTTGAATGCAACATAGGCACATCAGAGGAGCCCAAGTTTGTCAAACTGTCAAAAAGTTTGACTGAGGAGCAGAGGGTCGAATACACTAAGTTGTTGAGGGAGTTTGCTGACATGTTTGCATGGACCTACAAAGACCTCAAGACATATGACACGTCAGTCATTGAGCACAAGATCCCAGTGAAAGAAGAGGCTAATCCATTCAAGCAGAAGCTGAGACAGATAAACCCTATGCTGCTACCTGTCATGGAGAGGGAGGTGAAGAAGCTGTTGGATGCCCAAATCATTGTCCCCTTGAGATACTCTAGCTGGGTAGCCAATTTGGTCCCAGTAAGAAAGAAGAGTGGAGAAATCAGACTCTGTGTCAATTTCAGGAGCCTGAACAGGAGTTCAAGGAAGGATAATTATCCCTTGCCCAACATGGAGCACATTTTACAGAAGGTCACTGGTGCTTCCAAAATATCCATGATTAACGGTTTCTCTGGCTATAATCAGATATGAGTCATGCTGGAGGACAGGGAAAAAACACCCTTCACCACTCCCTGGGGCACATTCATGTATGCCAATATGCCTTTCGGACTGATGAACGTAGGAGCGACATTTCAGCGAGCCATGGACATAGCCTTCATCGGAGAAAAAGATAATTTTGTGGTGATTTACCTAGATGACATAATAGTGTTTTCCAAGACTAATAAAGAGCACCGCTACCACTTGAAGAAAGTTTTCCTGAAGTGTCGGAGGTATGGCCTATCTTTAAACCCCAAGAAATCATTGTTTTCTATGCAATAAGGGAAGCTATTAGGCCATATAGTTTCAGCAGAGGGAGTGAGAATCGATCCTGATAAGGTAGAATCAATTCAGGCCCTGTCACTTCCCAGATCTAAGAAAGAAGTTCAGGCATTTTTGGGAAGAATTAACTTTCTGAGGAGGTTTGTCTCAAATTTTGCTGAGTTGGTGAAACACATCATGGCCATGCTCAGAAAAGGAAATGAAGTGAAATGGATTGCTGAACCCAGGAAGTCTTTCGACCAAATAAAGAGAGCATTGACTGAGGCTCCTGTGCTAATCAATCCTGATTATTCTAAATATTTTCTGATATTCTCTTTTGCTTCTTGTGACACAGTAGTGGCAGTTTTGTTGCAAAAAAATGATCAAGGGCAAGAGCAGCCTATTGCCTTCTTTAGCAAGGTGCTGAGGGATGCAGAACTTCGATACGAGATCATGGAGAAGCAGGCTTATGCCTTGGTGAAATCTCTCAAAGCTTTGAGAGTCTATGTCTTGCATTCAAAAATCATTGCATATGTCCCTTCAACTTTTGTGAAGGACATCCTCATACAGCCTGACATAGACAGAAAAAGAAGTAAATGGATCGCCAAGATCCTAGAGTTTGATCTAGAGATTAAGCCCACCAAGCTGATAAAGGGGCAAGGTTTAGCCAAGTTGTTGGCTGAATCAAATTGCAGAGCCTTGGGAATCAATTTCATCAATGAGCAAGATGAATCATCCAACAGGGGTTCCCAAAGCACTGTACCACTAGAAGCATGCTCCTGGTACGAAGATATCTTGTATTTTTTGCAAGAGTTAAAGCCTCCTGATGGATTGGGGAAAAGTAAAGCCGGAGCCTTAAAGCTCAAAGCGGTCAGGTATTGCCTCATTGACCAAACCTTGTATTGGAAAGACCCTCTAGGGGTATTACTAAGGTGTCTAGACCTGCAGCAGGCCCAGAAGGTTATGGATGATTTCCATAGCGGTCTCTGTGGAGGCCACCATTTCTGGAAGACCACAACTCACAAGATCCTCTGAGTTGGGTATTACTGTCCCACCTTATTTCCTGATGTCTGCAGAGAAATTAGAGCTTGCATCAAATGCCAGAAGTTCTCAGGGAAGATGTAGCTCAAATCCCTGCCATTGAAACCTCTAGTGGTCTCAGCACCCTTTCAGCAGTGGGGATTGGACTTCATAGGGGAAATTCATCCTCCCTCAAGCAGCCAACACAGATGGATTTTGACAGCAATCGACTACTTCACTAAATGGATAGAAGTTGTCCCTACCAGAAGCACCTCTCACAAAGTAATCATCAGCTTCCTGGAAGACATCATAGCTAGATTCGGTTGCCCTAGCAAAATTGTCACTGACAATGCTTCCCCATTTCGGTTTGAGCCTCTGGTCAAGTTTTGTGAACAATTTGGAATTTCACTGATTCACTCCACTCCCTACTATCCTCAGGGAAACGGACTGGCATAGTCCTCCAATAAAAGCCTAATCAAGCTTATCAAAAATCTACTGGAGGACAACAAAAGGGCCTAGGACTCAAAACTCAAATTTTCTCTTTGAGCCGATCGGGTGACAACCAAGAAATCCCTGGGCCTCTCACCCTTCCAACTGGTTTACAGAATCGAGGCCGTCTTCCCCACCCAGCTTGCCTTTCCTGTAGCCAATCTCCTCCAGGACTATGAGGGAGAACCTAACCATGTGCTCAGAAGAATTCATCAGATGTTGGAATTGCAGCAGATCAGAGAACAGGTCCTGGACAGAGCTTACAATCATCAGCAGAAGATCAAACAGGCTTTTGACAGGAAAAGCAAGAAGAAAGAATTTGAGGAGGGTGATCTGGTGCTTAAGTGGGATGCACCTAGGCAGGAAAAGGGAAAACACAGTAAATTTTATGCCCTTTGGTTCGGGCCTTTCAAGATCCTTGAAGTATTTTCAAACAACACTTACAGGTTGTAGGATCTGGAAGGCAATGAAGCTTTTAGTGGCCCAGTCAATGGGAATTTCTTAAAAAAATGTTTTATGTGAGCCGCAGTCGGCTCTTTTTGTTTTGTTTTGTAAATATTGTTTATGTTTTAGTTTTTTGGACTAATAAATGACTCCATAGACCAACAACAAAGGCACTAAGTCTATAAAAGAGTTCTTAGAGCATCACAGGGTCGACTCTATCCCCCATGGAGCCAAATGTTAGTGATATTTCTTGTAAAGGGGGCTAGAACGCAAAAGAATGGGTTAAAACCCACTTGTCCAAAGTTTCGGATGATAATGCGCCCAAAGTAAGTCACGAGCAAGTCCGGGCGGTCCAGATTTGCGCGCCCAGATCAACGGTGCATATTGAATTCTGGACCCCCCTTGCCTTTCTACCTTTAAGNNNNGGGGGGGGGGTCTGGAATCGAGGATGCAGCTTTCCGACGGCTAAGATCTTAGCGCCCGGATCAACTGCTCATGCATGGCCATGTCCTTCTCAGCTGCCCTATCTTTAACCCGCATGGGCCCTTCTGCCGACATGTCATATTCCTTCCCGCCTTTCCCCTGCTACCATGTGTCATCCATCTGCCTCCTCTCTGTGGTCCACGTGGTCCTCCCTCCTTCTCATCATCCACTCGTTTCTTGCCATGTGTCCCGCTCCTTTCCACGTCAGCCCCTCACCAAAAGGCAAGTTCGTTATCTCCCGTCTTCCTCCCTTCCACCTGATGTCTTCCATCATGAATCATCTCCTGTCACCCTTCTCGTACCTTGCCACTTCTTCCACACCCTCATAATCCAACGCCATCACTCCCATCATGCGTCCCATTCTCCGCGCTGGCCTCCATGCCTATCCCTCAAGCCATTCAGTTGTTCCAGGTGGCAGCGCGAGAAGTCTTCCACATCCCAAAGTGCTGAGTTGGCCAGGCCGTTCTCAATCTCAAGAAGCAGTTATTGAAACGGTTGGTGGTGGTTAGACATCATCTCCGTCATAATGGGAAAGTCCTGCAATGAATTAAAGGCACGTCGATTCGCCGAATAAACTGTCAGAAGATCGATAGCGTCTGCCATAAGTTGCACGACTATTCAAAGATTGCGGCTGCAGAGTGTCAGAAGCCATGCAGACGCAAAGCCTTCAATGCAGTATATTGGTTCCACTGTTGTTGTTGTTTTGAGTATATGTAGGCATTTTTGCCATTTTTGTATCTATCAATGGTTGAGCAGAGCTCCCTGGTTGTAAAATTTTAATGAAGCATTGTTCTAGTTATGTATAAACTTTGGAGACTTCTTGCCTTATGAATTCCAGTTTCTATCATGTCTTTGTTTATACTGTGTTAGAGCAGCTCGGAATTGGAGGATCCAGTCGAGTTGTAGCTATAATAGGATGACGTTGTAATGGATCGCTGTAATAGTTATGGAGCCTCTAACTAGTCCCTGTAACTTCCTTAATGCTGAAGGACTTGGAATTGGAGGATCCAGTCAAGTCTTCTTTCAGTTTCTCAAATCCCTGAACCAGGAGGATCATGTTCTCAGAGTTTTTCCTCTACAATCTGTTGCAAGCCTGATGCCCAGAGCTGTTTGTCCACTCTCTCTTAAGTCTTCCACCTATTCATCTTTAAATTAACCCACTGGCTGAAGTTAGGATTCCAGACCTCCTCTGTTCTTTATATACTAGAATCAGTCCCTGAATTAGACTGATACCTCCTAGAGCCATTATCTCCATTTGATCACCCTTTATAAACAAATCGTGACATAAAACTGATGGGCGTTGGGCTCTGCTCCTGAAAGAAATCCAGGAGTGACCTCCAATAGCCAACATAACTAGGTATACTTTTATCTCTTTTTTGGACCCGTACAGATACACGAACACACGGAAAAGGAACCCCCCTGGAGTCACCTTTAAACTCTTTTTAGACTCTCTAAATATGAAAAGATTGTCGAGTGGCCTTGTTTCCTTTCAAACTCGTTAAAAGGTCAGAAAGGGCATCTTTTGAGCGATAGTTTACCCCTTTTTTGGTCTCGTTAGACTACTGTACGAAAAAGGAACTGAGAGAGTTCTCTTTTAAGTGTTTTTCCAAACTCTATAATCTTGAAAAACCTTCGATTTTACTATCTTTGGACTCGTTAAAGAAGACATTGACATACCCATATGGGACTAAACCCTTACTTCTTCCAGTTCGTTAAACAAAGGAAGAGGAACTTATCGAAGGTGAGTTATATCGAGCATGTGTTATCCTCCTCGAGCTCATTAAATCAAAAAGAGGTACACGTCCATCTGGATGGGGGAAAAATTGAAAGGAGCAAGCCAAGCAGTCTCTTGAGAACATCATCGAGCACTTCTTAGAGTCTCCCTTGAACATGACACTTTGTCATTTGCATATATCGTAATCTGTTGAACCTCTACACTCAGCCAATCCTTTGAGCTCCTTTCTCTCCTTTGGGTCGCTCGACGCAAGTCATAGTATCCACTTCATAGTTTTGGTCCATGTCATGTTTTGTTGTTGTGCCTCAGTGTTCAAGGGAAGTATCCGCCTCTAGAGTCAGTCATCCCAAATATCTTGCTAAAAATCTGTGTCAGTCCATGTCCATTTAATCTACTAATTACATCTCTATGTTCGTTTCATGTTGTTGATGGGGGATACATCAAGGCCCTCCCTCGATGAGTCTATTCCTATCGACTTCAACACATTATCTGGGGATCAGACTTAGAAACCAGTTAGTACTTTGGGACCTGCATGCCTCAATGGCAGGCCTCCTCACTGTTGAAATAATGTAACTGCGAAGAGCATTCTTATTATTTTGTTATTGGATTAAATCCCCATTGTGGATTAATCATGTCATTATTATTATTTTTATTGTTAGGTTAATCCCCATTGAGGATTAACTAAGTCGGTAATT
>ML807411.1:105921-144465 GCA_009831015.1 Picea engelmannii
CTGGGTTTTCTTCCCCTAGAGGGTTTCCCAGGATAAATGCTGTGTACTTGTGGATGTGTATTTCTTAGTGATCTTGTGGTTATTATGCTCTTATCTTTATGAAATGCAAAGAACTATAATATCAGCATAAAACATTAACACTCACATTCGACAGTAGGTTTACATCATTGACCTCTGATCGAATGATTCCACGGATGTTCGACCTCGGTTCATCTATTCAAATTTGCTCGAATGTACTAGGGTACCTTGGGAATCATCGACATTAATGGTGATCTCCCTCGCACTTGTTAACGGCTCACACCATTGATCGGTAATCAAGTGGCTTCTGCCATGTTCAACGTCAGGACATCTATTCACATGGTTAGAATCATACCACGTTGGGATCGGTAAGAATACCCTGGGTTGAGTAATCACTTTGATATATGCTTTGCCCAGGCTGCGAAGGAGTTTCTATTGGACAAAGAACACATACACTGTCACATAGATCCACTTTGTATTAGTCGTGGCTATGTCTTTTCATCTCGTAGATCCACTGTGTATTCTTCGTGGCTACGACCAGTCTGAGTCATCAAAGTATAGATCCACATTGTATCTTCGGTGGCTATACCTTCTTATCAATACAATTATGGATCCGCAGTGTATTTTATGGCGGCCATATCTTGCAAGTCTTGATCACCCAAGCATAGGTATGCCTGCCTTGGGTTTGAAACATGTCATAATATTTGTTGGATGTTTGTGTGCATCTTCCGCCAGGTTCTCCGAGTCTATACCCTTGCTTGAAAGTCTACAAAGTATTTCAGTTATCAGTTCCTATCTTCTAACTTCATACTTTGGGGGGAAATCTGTTACACATCAAAATTACTCACTTTGATAGTGTCACAAGTGTTGTCATTACAAAGGCCGCAAGTGTCGCATTTTGCTCACAAGGTCGCAAGTGTCGCATGTTGTTCACAAGTGTCGTAAAGTGTCAAAGAAATCATGATGCCTATGTTGTGCCTATAACGACATCTGAAGGACACTTGAAACACCTCAAACATTTGATTTGGAAGAGGAGAAATGAGTCAGCAGGCTTGTAAACCTTTTTCCATATGAAAGCACCTCAAAAACTGAGTTTTTGGAGGGGAGCGCTCCCCCTTACACTATCTCGGAGTGTCAGTGCTCCCCCTTACACTGTCAGGGAGAATTATAAAGCCTCCCCTGGCCCTTTTGAGGGAGCGCTATAGATTTTGAAAGCGTTGGCGCCCCCCTAAAGCCTAGTAGGGAGCACTACAACGCTCTAATGGCCATTTTGAGGGAGAACTACCTATTCTTGGCAGTTGTTAAGCTGTTGAGATGAATGGGGGAAGCATCTTTTCATTCTTGGAAGGCAGTTGGATTCGAATCCCTAGTCCAACCATGATCCTAGGGTAGATCCTCAACTAAAGGAGGCAAATCCTCAACTTCCCCAAGGATATGTCAAGTGGTTAAATCCTCTCCAAGGATATATAAGCAAGCTTTCTAATGGTGAAAGGGGATAAGGAAATGGAGAATTACACCAAACTTATGATCTCATAAGTGGTGTTGGAGTTGATGGGAGGAGGAATGGCTAAGCATGAAACCTATGATCTCATAGGAAACACACAGTCAGCCAAAGGAGAGTGATTAGTGAAGCTGTAGTTATCCAGGTTGTGGATCTTTCAAGCAAGGGTTATACGAAGGGGACTTGATGAAGCTATCGCATTCGCATCTACGATTGTAAGCACTGTTGTCGTTATTCTCATTAATATGACACGCTTGGCCTGTTTCTTTCTAGTTTGTGTCTGATGTTACATAAAATTATCATTGATAGATAGATCTATTTTCAAGCTAATATCAATAGATTAGGAAGTGGTTGTATCTTGTTTTGTCCATAGGATTCAGTGAGGAGCAAAGGATTGGAGCGCAACTCAGAGCATGCAAGGAGAAATGTAGATAGAGAGGTAAGTCTATTATCTTCCCTTATCATATGTTAGTTTGGATAGATTAGAAAGGAAGTCAGTGTCCATGTTAAGCATTTTCTACCTTAGAGTTAGGGTCAAGCTCTTTGAGGCAATCTACTTGTCCGCAGGGATATTTTCCTACAACAACTATCTCTCCCCATCAATAATCATCAATCACATCAATGTGACTATCTCTCCCCCTTTTACATCAATGGAAAAGGGTCATTCTCCTCTTGGGGCTACTCCCCCTACTTCAAATCGCCTTGGGGTTGCTCCCCCTGCCTGAATTCCTTTGATCTTCCTCTGAATAATCTCTCCCCTTTTTGAATAAGGGATATCACTCTGACGTAATTCTGAAGATACATCGCTCATACTCCCCCTCTGACCATTTCTCCCCTTGGAACTATGCCTATGTTCTCTTTCTCCAAATATAGGGCTCTTTCCTCCTAGAATCATGGGAATAAGAATGACTCCCCCTATGGGTATGTCTCCCCCTATCTTCTCTGCAATATGAATAATATGCTACCATATGATGATCCTTGGACCTTTCCATGCATCAAACTCATGCCATACCAAACATCATGAAGCAAAATATATGTCAATGAATGAAAAAATACATCATATACCAAAACATGTGCCAATAGTATACCAATCATATGCCTCCATCAACATGCCAACCATGTGAATCTACCAATATGCCAACCATGTGCATCTACCAATATGCCAATCATGTGCATCTACCAGTAGTGTACTTTTATCCAAGTACTATCATCAAAACATATACCATCTATGAGTGTACCAAACATGTACATCAACATTTATCACCACTTGTACCAATAAAGTACATCAACCATGCACCAATACCACAAAAATATGAATCACCATACATGTATGCCAAATCCACAGAACATGTGCCAATCAAACTGCTAGTAGGTCCCTCTACAATTGTACTAGAAGTGTACCAATCATGCATCAACTATAGATCAAGCTATGACTCATCAATGATGTACAACATGATCACCTCATCAACTCACCAACTACATGTCCCAATATGTAGTCCAACCATATGCCAAATGCATGCATCAAGTAAGATTACAATAATACATCATAAGATATATCAATGAAACTCATATTTACCAGCCATGTACCCCAACAGATCAGCCTCAATCCTCCATTCACTATGGAAAATACAAAGCATCCAACAATACATGTACTTAGTATTGTGCTTCAATAGATCAATGACATCTCTAGCTAGCATCATCAAGATATATCACATAACCAAGGTACCATAACTTCACTGTCATAACCATCATTGTTCTTCAACAGAAAATGCCTCAATCCATACTCATGGGTTAGTTCCATGCATCCAAGATAACCTTTCATTATATATCATAACCATACACAATCCAATATGTAATCATGAAAATCTGCAACAAACAATGTCAAAACCTGCAACAAACTATGTAAGACTTTGCAACATAGAGTTATACCATCACATCAAGCTGCAACCCATGTGCATAGCCTTTTCCCTAAGGTTTTATCATATATACTCATGTATGTGCATGACCTATTCAAGGTCAGCCTGCGTATGTACATGATTGTTACCATTGTCACCCGCTTATGCTTTAGTAGATGACACACTTGAACTTCCCTTAAGGATTCCATTCTGCTCTGGTTGTTCAGTCTTCCTCACCCACTTCTGAAGGTGTCCCTGCTTCTCAGAACTTGAGATATAAGGTTCCATATTTTCAAGGATGTCTCCCTTCCTTACTTCATTCCTTCTTCTAGTCATTCTATATGAATTCCTCATCATGGAATTTCTTCTTGTGTTCCATCAATCCTGGGATTTGTGACCAAATCCACTACAGCTGTAGCATTTCATGTTGTGACAATGAACAAAAATGTGTCCTACTTGATCACATCTCCAAAAACTTATGGTGTTATGAAATCTTCCATTATTTATCCTTGCATAGGATTTTCATTCCAAAACTTTCTGACCATATTCATTGCATGAATAACATTGACCATGAAAAACACTTTCATACCTTTGCTTTGGTGTCCATCTTCCTTGAGGTGTAAGGATGGCTTCTTGATGTCTTCCTTGCTTTGTTCTTTTGAAACTTTCATTCCATTGTGTAGATGGTTTACTTGCAACATTATCTTCATCCTTTGAGAGTGAGGGACTTATATCATGCTTCTTTCAGGTGCTTGCTTCAACATGTGTAGCTTCTTCCTTGTATCCAAGACTTGATTTATCATTTGGTGATATTTGACTTTCCAAGATCTCATTCAATATTTTTGAGCTATTCAAGAATTTGTTTGACTTTTCTACTTTCTTTCTAAGATCAACAACTTCAACTTCTAGCTTATGACATGACTCTTCCTTTTCATTTACTTGATTCTTCAATAGTTCCTCTACCCTTTTGGCTTCCTCAATTTGGGTCTTGAGATGAATGATAATTTCAAAACTTTTGTTAATCTCATCATCTACCTTCTTATATTCTTTTTCCTTCTTTAGTCTTGTGATATCTTCTTCCTTTTCATGTAATTAAGTCTTATTACTCTCTTCTTGTTCTTTGATCATTTCCTTTAACTTCAAGATGTGCCTTTGACTCTTCTTAAGAAATTTTTTAGTGTTATCCAAAAGATAGCTATAGTCTATATAATAGTGGTCATTGCTATATTCATATAGACCCTCTTCAACTTTATTTTGAAGTTCTGATAGTTCTTCTTCTACTTCTTCCATGGGATAACAATCAACTATTTCTAGATTTTCTTCTTCACTTGTAGAGAAAAATTCAACATCATCACATTTTGAATTATTACAATCAAGGGTTTGTGGAGATTCTTTACGTTCATTTGAAAAGTCTTCAATATATTCCTTTTTTCCAACATCATCACATGATTCTTTGTCTTCATTTGAAATGTCTTCAAGATCTTCCTTTTTGCCAACATCATCACATTTAGAAATAATGCAACCAAGAGTTTTTGGAGATTCTTTACCTTCATTTGTCTTGATGGAGTTGTCTTCAATATCTTCCTTCTTTCTTTGGTATGTCTCCTCTAGCTTTAGCCATAGATCCTTGGTGGAAGTGCATTGTCACATTCTCTCTTTGATAGGGCTTGAGAGTCCACTAAGAATTGTCTTGAGGGCTAATGCATCATTCTTCTTTCCTTCCCTTTGAGCTGTAAACTTTGACTTGTTCTTCAAGGAAACAGATCAACCAATGGTTTCATTCCAAATATCCACTCCCATTTCCTTCAAATGTACTCTCATCTCTATTCTCCATGTAGAATAATTTTCCTCATCAAGGATTGGAACTTTATCATCCATTTGTGTGTCTATGGATCACCTTCAAGCTTGTTAAGGCTTATAGTGAATCCTTGCTCTGATACCAATTGTTGGACACACCAGCTACACTGAGAGGGGGGGGTTGAACAGTGTAGGGATCTTTTCCCCAAAACTTTCCCTTCACAAAACTCTTAGTTATAAATCACCATTTACTCATTACTTTTTGTTTTCATTTATAATCAGTTACACGTGAACATATATCAATAACATATATCAACAATATATCATCAACAAATCATCACCCCAAGGAACACAATATGTATGTACAATTTTCATTTTATTGCAGACTACAATCCTTGGGTTATCAACAACAATTGAATAGAGTACAACTCTACAAGAGCACCAAATCTATAATGCAAGACTCAACTTACACCTTCAACACCAACTGAGATGAGGCAAAAATCCTCAACAGATATCAATCTGTCAATAGGTACGCAATTTGTCTGTAGTGCAACACATGTATGTACATTCCCTACCAATAGTATAGCTCACGTATGTACATGACCAATATGTACTACAACCTATGTATCACTTCTGAGAAATTAGAGTTTTCTTTTCATCACACACTCAAATCCTCTACAACCTTCAATCGCATTCTCTTCTATCTCTCACTGTCCAATCTGACCCATAACCAATCACAACACATCCAATCTCTCCAACAACTTAATCATGCCTCTCAACCATACACTATGAATACTATTAATCATGTATAAGCAACCAATATACTATAGAAATCATATCAGTATTGAATCATAAGATTGTTGCTCACTTCATCAACCAACACAAACCACATCACAACAACCATACCAAGAATGCCTTAATCATTCACCACACCACAAGCAAGAGTATCCATCAAGACAACAATGTAACCATACCAGAGTTTCTATGGCAGATCTGGGCCCATAGAATGTAGATCTGGAACCTACTTCAGTATTCAGGAGCCTATCATCAACTCACACACAAGTCTTCATGACTTCACCCACTGTACACACTCTATCTTCATTTAGCCCATGTATGTACGTGCCCTAGGTCACTGCAGCCTGTGTATACCTCAGAAACTAGGGTTTCTGAACTTCTGAGACTTTTTTCGTCATGATCTCAGACTTTTGAAACTTTGATGCATCCATGAGATCCTTCATACTCTCTCTCTCTCGGAATATATCTTCAATACATGCTTAAGAGATGCACACAAGAGATTCAAAAAATATATCTTTCACAAGAGACCCTTGGCTCTTATTTATACTCTCCAAGTATCTTTCTTAGAAGCATATTCTAGGTCACTTAACCCACTGCTAGGTCACTTGGCCCATTTCTAGGTCACTTAACCCATTTCTAGGTCACTTAACCTATTTTAAGGTTTACCACTTTCCATAATTAGAAATTTCTCCATTTAAATAGTCCTCCTTGACTTTGTCACTTTTCCTTACCATTTAAATAATAATTTCTTCTTTGCAAGATCTTTGACTTCTTTGACCTTTTGGGGCTTCAAGCCTACATATGAGGGTCCTTCAACTTCATAAGGCCATAACTCTCAAACCATGAGGAGTTATGTGACATTCCACATACCACTGGAAATGGCATGACAAGCACTATCCATCTACGATAGTTTCACCAAAAAATACACTAATATTCATCTCATTATTCCACATATAAGCATGGGTTTTCCAACGATACTTCTAGGATAACTCAACCATAAAGCATCTTCCCATGAGGGATTTCACCATAAGGGGACCATTTTGGAGTTCATCCATTTGTATGCCTTATCAACTATGATAAGACAATAAAGATTCATCTTTACATCAACAATGCATCATATACCAATGACACCACATCGATCCATCTTCATCAATATACTATGATAATACATGTATACATCAAACCTTTGACCTTTGAAATCATCCAATCATCCTTTGGCATCAACCAATTCCTTGACATCAATCTTTTCACATCAATCAATCAATCATCCTTTGGCATCAATCCTTTGAAATCAATTAATTAAACCTTTGGCATCAATGACAACATGATCCAACATATGCAYYTGTCAAGAGTAAATCATCGACATGCAACARAAGAATCACAGGTGAATTGTTCACAACCTTGTAGTAKATATTTGKATCTACATGRCTCTTRTAGAAACCAAGTCTTATTAAGTAACTRTCAATTCTRGCATACCAAGCTCTTRGAGYTTTCTTGAGTCCATACAGGGATTTCTTTAATCTGCAAACATGAGTGTCTCTGGGATGCACCTCAAAAACTTGAGGTTGTTCAACATATACTTCTCTTCAATTTCTCCATTGATAAAAGTTGTATTTACATCCATCTGATGTAAACTCCATCCCATGGAAGTAGAAATTGACATAATGGATCTTGTTAGTCCTTAAATTTGTTAATGACTGTTGACCTACTCTTTTCCCTATCATTCCCTTTCCTCACATCATTTTACACTCTGATTTTCTTCTTCTATATTCTTTAAGTGTGCTTTCATTATCCTTTCTAAAAATTTATGACATGTATTAGTGTGATAAAATTTATAATAAGACAATTAGAATCTTTTCCATCAAGATGAAAGGCCTGCTTCTTGTTTTAAATTTGAAAATCTGAAAAGGGGAAAAAGGCGCTACAAGAATACTATTATTCTTGTAGCACTAGAATTAATCATTGATTAAAATGTGCCAAATCCCAAAGATCATGTCATCACTTGTCCAAGATCATTACCTAAAGATCCAATACCATTTATGATTATGATCGAGTCATGTTTTCATTTTTGATAGTCATTCAAAGAAATTGGGTTTGTACTCGATAAGTTCAACATCAAATTGTTGGTTTCACGCCATGATTTATAACATATGACACACGATTCAATTCATTCTATTTGTGTATTAGATTAAACATGTTTTGTAGGTAACGAAACTCTCCCACAACATTGATATTTCCAGAAGTCCCAAAATTACTACTGATCGAAACCATAAGCACTCACAAATATATAGGGATTAAAATCAATGTTATGGCTCCTAAAAAAAGTGGGCAAATCACTCATTTCGAACCAGAAGGCATATAATTGCTTGAGGGTTATCCTCAAATCTTGCAGAAGTTCAAAGTTGAAGGGTGGTTTAATTTGTGCTCTACATTCCAGGGTTATCATGAACAAATCTCCATGATTTTCGCACAAAATTTTGATGGATTCGAGACAATGGTGGGAAAAGTTATGATACATGTGACATAGCATTTGATTGGGACCACATGAAAGTTATCATTAAATGAATAAAGATAGTGGAATAAGGATATGCTTCCTGTCGAAATCGTGAATCAATTTTTACTTCCAGAACATCAAAGCCCTAACTGGAGTCAAGATATTCCACATAATTCATTGAAGAATGAATGGTAGACCATTTTGATGATTATTCGCAGGTACATTACATGTGAAGGGAGGTTTTCCCTTGTTCACCTTTATCATATTAGTTTGTTTATGCATTTGAATGGTGATAGTCTTCCATGTTTACCCTTCTTTCTATTAAAAAGTTTTTCAAAGATGTCTAAAAGGATACAAACCCATCCTGTAACCACTGGTAAAAGTTTATTTCATCAAAGACGTATCAAGACCTTGGTTATGTATGCATTGGGAGAATTCCAATGTTCTTGGGACTGGTTGCTTGAATCACTCAATATTGAAGAACAAGAATCCAAGCATAAAGCCACAATAGAAAAGAGATCCAAAAAAACAAAGAGTGTTCCAAAAGCTTCTGTTACAACAAAAGAAATTTCCCCTGTATCTAGAATAACCAAATCTAGCAAAAGTAAGTTGCACTCACAACAGGAGAATGCAAATTTACATAAAGATTACCCTATAGCTAGGATGACTAGAATGCATAAGAAGAAGTTAAAAAAGGAGTCAGAGATGGAAATTCAAACTCATATTAAATCTCTTGTTCCAAAATATAAACCTAAATATTGCAAAAGAATACATGTTATAAGATTGATTAAGTAGAAGATCGAACAATCCAGAAAAACCCAAGATAAACCTGTAGCAGAAGTTAAAGATAATAAATTAAGCAAGAAATGAAAGTGTAAACAAGTATTGAATTATCCCAGCAGACCTAAAACTAGGGAAACTAATAAGTAGAGGTTAAATTAAAAATCCTTATTCCATCTCGCTATTAAGAAAGAAAATTTAAGTATCCTTGATGATGATACAATGGAAAATACAAAGGAAGGAAAGGAACAATCACAATTAACTTCTTGAAACAAATTGAAATAATTTAAATTGGAGCCTGAAGAAGAGAATTATAATGAACCTGTGGAGAATATCTTTCATGAGAAACAAAGAAAAAATGAGAAGGGTAAACAAATTGCAGATCACCAAATGAGGCATGTAACTAAGGAAAACAAAAAGATAGGTCTGAACTCTAAAGATTTATCCAAGTCCTCTTTGAAACAAGACTATTTAACTGCTCTTGAAGAAAATCTAGAGAAAACTAAGATTAAGCAAGAATTTGACTATATTCCAGAGATAAAAGAGCTACAGGGTGTTCATAAGATGCATAAAAGAGTGTTGAAGTAAAAGATATTGCTGGAGGAGCATCTTAAAATGGTCATAAGTATGAGTTTAAAGCAAAAAGGCCCAAAATTTCCATTGACCTAAATCGACCTGCTCTAGATGAGGATTATACTGAATTCATAATAAAAAAAAAGGATTAAAAAGACATGGTTAAAGAATTGAAAACCAAGATTATGAAACCGAAAGATGAGGATTGATGCAGGAGCATTGTACAAAGCCCAAAGCACACACCTAGCCAAAGGAACAACTAGACGTGCAGATGGAAAAAAGGGGCATGCTTTTATGAAAATGTTTTGAATTTTGAAATCTGAAGCATTAATGTAATAGCTAGGAGAAGCATACTCATATTTATGTCTTGGAGATATGAACAAATCTGGAGGAAATACTCTCATCTGTTGGATGTAATAGGCATTTAAGTCTGTTAATGTAAAGTAGGTAGGTATGAATGTTAGATTAGATAGTTTAGAAGCATAGGAGGGAAAACGGATATAGACACCCTCACCCTTGTATCATTGTATCTTTTTGATGAACATTCAGAATTCATAAGCTGTAGAGATGAAGCAGAGTGTTGTAGAGAAGAACCCATGTACAGGAGCACTTGAGTTAATATATGAAGATTTGACTCAATTTTCATGGTGTTATGATGCTTATTGTTTACATTTGTTGAATGGTATGTTTACAGGTGATTTGTTTCTCTGTTATGCACTTGTTTCAATGTTGTGTTAGGTGTGATTTCATGTTGATTGAATGAATTATGATAGAGGAGAAGAATGAGTTTCAATTGTTTCTCTTCCTAATAATTCCTGCAAGGAGTGCATTGAACGTCCGTAAGGTGTGCGTTGACGAGGGTCTGAGTTTTATCTCAGAAATCTTAGGAGAGATACCATTGTTCTCATACTAGATGAAGTGTAGGTGAAGCACAGAGTTGTGCAAGGTGTGCGCGGGCCATTTGAAGCCTTGGGTTTTATAAATCCAGAAGGAAGGTTGAAGGACCACTGTTGAAAATAGTGCATAGGGTCAGAGACTCAAATAACTAGAGGTTATTTGAATATTTTCCACAAGGAGTGTGAGTAGGGATCCTTAGGAATCTTGAGTTTACAAGTGAAAGCTCAAGGGGGATTTAACCTTTGAAGTTCTCAAAGGGGGACGAAGATCGAAATCGTCTCATAGAAGTCAAGTTCAGGAGGGAGAGCACCGAGTCGTTTGGACAGGAGTCATTGAGGAGTGCATCTGGTGGTCATAATTATCCATGGAGAACTTGCAAAGTTGCGAGGACTGTAGGATCCAGAGGAGTTGTAAGGTGGTTAGGAGTTGGATGAACCCACCACCCTGATAGAAGATCATTGAGCAACCAATTTTGGTTTTTCCAGATTTTAGCAATACATTCCAAGTCAAGTTTGATGCTAAATGGGTTGAGTTCATGCAAAATTTTACTTTTGTGATCAAGCATATTTCTAGAACTGCTAACAAAGTTGTTGATGCTTTGAGCAAGAAATGTTTACTTATGTAGGAATTCAGAGCCAAGACTTTGGGTTTTGATAACCTCAAAGAAATGTACAGGGATGACCCAGATTTTAAAGAGGCATATGAGGCATCTGAGAATCCAATTCTCAGGGAAAGAAGCCAATGGACTCAATACATGATCCAGGATGGATTATTGTTCAGGGGAAATCAACTATGTATTCTGAAATTCTCCATGAGGGAGAATTTTTTGAAGGAAAAACACAGTGGAGGATTGGCTGGACATTTCGGTCATGACAAGACGTTCTCAAAGTTGAATGGCTCATATTTTTGGCTAGGGATGAGGACATATGTTAGGAAATTTGTGGATAGATGCAGAGTTTGACAGCACACAAAGGGAAAAAGGAAAAACACAGGGTTATACCAACCATTACCCATACCTGAAAGACCATGGGATGCAGTGAGCATGGATTTCATATTAGGACTGCCAAGGACACAGAGAGGATATGATTCAATCTTTGTGGTAGTCGATAGATTTTCAAAAATGGCACATTTCATACCATGCCAGAAAACCAGTGACACAACTCATATTGCGAACCTATTTTTCAAGGAAGTCATCAGACATCACGGCTTGCCAAAGAGTATCATGTTTGATCGAGATACCAAGTTCATAGGGAATTTCTGGAGGACCTTATGGAAGAATTTGGGGACAAGTTTGTCTTTTAGCTCAACATATCATCCTCAGATGGATGGACAGACAGAGGTCTTGAACAAGAGCTTGGGAGATTTTTTAAGAAGATTAGTGATTGAACACCATAGTCAATGGGATCACATTCTTCCACAAGCAGAATTTTCTTACAATGATTCACTCAATAGAAGCACAGGGAGATATGAACAGATCTGGAGGAAATACTCTCATCTGTTGGATGTAATAGGCATTTAAGTCTGTTAATGTAAAGTAGGTAGGTATGAATGTTAGATTAGACAGTTTAGAAGCATAGGAGGGAAAATGGATATAGACTCCCTCACCCTTGTATCATTGTATCTTTTTGATAAGCATTCAGAATTCATAAGCTGTAGAGATGAAGTAGAGAGTTGTAGAGAAGAACCCATGTACAAGAGCACTTGAGTTAATATATGAAGCTTTAACTCAATTTTCATGGTGTTATGATGCTTACTGTTTACATTTGTTGAATGGTATGTTTACAGTTGATTTGTTTCTCTGTTATGCACTTGTTTCAATGCTAGGTTAGGTGTGATTTCATGTTGAATGAATGAAGTCTGAGAGAGGAGAAGAATGAGTTTCAATTGTTTCTCTTCCTAAGAATTCCTGCAAGGAGTGCAACAAACGCCCACAAGGTTTGTGTTGATGAGGGTTTGAATTTTATCTCAGAAAACTTAGGAGAGATACCATTGTTCTCATACTAGATAAAGTGAAGGTGAAGCACAGAGTCGTGAAAGGTGTGTGCAGGCTAGTTGAAGCCTTGGGTTTTATAAATCCAAAAGGAAGGTTGAAGGACCACTTTTGCAAAGAGTGCATAGGGTCGGAGACTCAAATAACCAGAGGTTATTTGAATATTTTCTGCAAGGAGTGCGAGAAGGAATCCTTAGGAAGATTGAGTTTACAAGTGAAAGCTTAGGGGGGATTTAACCTTTGAAGTGCTCAAAGGGGGACGAAGATCGAAATTGTATCATAGAAGTCACATTCAGGAGGGAGAGCACTGAGTTGTTTGGACAGGAGTCATTGAGGAGTGCATCTGGTGGTTAGAATTCTCCGTGGAGAACTCATGAAGTCACGAGGACTGTAGGATCCAAAGGAGCTGTAAGGTGGTTAGGAGTTGAACGAAACCACCACCTTGATAGAAAGAATCAATGTGGACTATTGATCGTGGTCTATTTGAGCCATCGAATCATTTCAGGGATTCAGGATCCATAAGTTTGGAGTGCAGGCCAAAATCCATGGTCACTCAAATTCCCAGATCGTGAAAGGGATTAACAGGTGTGGAATTTTGGAATTTTATAATTTCGGTGATTTGAGGTTCAACATACTGGGAATCCCGATGACAAGGAACCGGAACCCTTTGTAGTGAAAGTCCCAAAGTCATGAAACACGGCGTGCCTTTGGTGTGGGATTTTGGCATTTCATCTTTCTGGAGTTCGGGAAGTAGAGGAGGCTATGGTTTTGGAATCGAGAGTTTCAAACTCCCGGTTCACGAAATCCCGAAGAGGGAAAGGAAAAATTCCTGAAAAGTCGAGGAACAATAGTCGTTGGGCACCAATCGGGTTTTGGGGTTTTGGGACTCAAGAAGTAGAGTTGCATGGTCAACGCAACTCCTGAAATATTGAAGAGAGAGAAACACTGAAAAGGTGGGTCCCAAGTCTCAGTCAGAGGGTATGTGCAACGGAAGTAAAAGGAGGGGTCAAGCTTCGGAGAAAATCCTGAAAGGCCATCGATATCGCATTCCATGGGACATTGAGTCCATTTCAGCATTCCGGAATTTCGGAGTTTGGGGAATCATAAGCCAAGAGGAGCAACTGTTGGTTGTTCGCTCATAGTCCCGAAAGCTAAAACTAGTGGGTAAAAGGTGGCATGTGTTTGGCGCATTGAAGGAGTCATCCTTCACTTTCAATTGGTATTTTGGCATATGCCAAGAGCTGTGGAAATACATCGGGACTCTGCAACTCCCGAAACCTGAAGTCCTTTGTGGCTTAAACGAAGGGTTTGATTAACCCTTAGCGTGGTTTTAGTGAAGATCTTGAGCAGATCTCGGCCCGAGGGTCGGGGGTCTGCACCAAGGATTATACTGAATTCATAATAGAAAAAAAGGATTAAAAAGACATGGTTAAAGAATTGAAAACCAAGATTATGAAACTAAAACATCAAAAGTGGATGATATAAAAATGGAATGTCAAGCAACAAGGAAAGTTAGAGAAACTAAAGGAGAAGAAAAAAAATCAAAAAATATTGCTCAAAGAGGTAAGAGAGACAAACATCAAACTTTATTGGCATAATGTGGTTTTGAAAACCAATATGAAACAAAGATAGACCAAAAGTTCATCTTCTATTATACAGTGAAGAGTTCAAAAATTTGAAGCATCATACATTTTTTTTTTTTTTTTGCTGAATACAAGGAATACCTATGCTGAAGATTTTGAGACATGTTATCAAAATCTACACAAAGGCAGAGTATTGCTGAAAATGAAAGGTAAATACAGGAGACACCTTTACAATTAAGGAGGACCATGTCAGTAGAATTTTTGTATATTTATCTGCATCAATTGTCGAGGTAATTCGAGTCAATCCAGAATTTTATCTTCACAACAAGGGCATTCATTCTTCATGCCAATTTTGAAGGACTAGCTCAGCATCATATTCACCCGTTATTTTGTGAGATATGAATATTTCATCAGATCATAACTAGTCAAATATCAAGTTATTTATCTAAATACTAGGTTGAAAATATCTGAATGCATATATGCAAGAGGATATGTTTCCTAAGTTCTAGCTCGAAAGTAGGATCATATCAAAACTACATCTAGAAAGTAGGATCCTTGGAAACTAATTGTTGTGTAAAAAAAGGGAACTGAATGACAAAATTAAGGGTTGAATGGTTGGGAGTCATTGGCCATTTTTTAGAAAACTCTGTTTCAAATTGTAATACAAAGACTTATTTCACTCTGATACTAAATGGAAAAGGAAATCTGATGGTTAGATTTATATTCTTGTCTATATTTATATCTTTTCTTACTTGGATGCATGTTAATCTTTTTCCAAGCATTTGATGTATCTTGTTTGTGAGTAAGTCAGTGAAAACTTTAATGTTTGTTGTTTCATAATCAGATTTTTATTTAAGTGCATTTCTCTTGTTTCTTGAATGATATTTTTGATCATGATTTTCAATTGTGAGTGGACAAATTGAAATCTTTCATATTTTCTCTGTATTTTGTATTACATCTTCCATCTAATTTATCATATTGAATGCCATTTTCTAAGCCATTGAGATATGAATTTGTTCTTTCATGTTAGAGATTGATATTTTTATATTTCCTTTAACCCAACCTTCAAACCAATTTCAAAACCCAATATACATTTATCTATAAAATCCATTGCAATAAATTGATGATGCCCTAGCTTTCCCTTTAGCAATCAAGTGAAACTTTAGGGACTAACATCTTTTTATGTCATTACCAGGGACGGAGACACAAAGTATTTTTCCTGGGAGAATGACAAAGATCAAATCTAAATATTGATGGTGGACAAGAATTTAGACATTCATGTGTGACTGTATATTATTCACCTAACGAATCCTCTTTAGTAGTTTTGGCTCCTAAAAGAGAGGGTAAAGGAATTAAGCCTCCTCTAACCTTATCACCATCTACAAAGAAACATGTGACCAGAAGAAACTCAGATCTAAATCCTCTTCCAATAGTATATGATCCTGAAAAGTTATTAAGGAAGTCTAAAGATACTCAAGGACAATCCTCTTCTTCTAAAGATAAGTCTTAAACTGTAGAAGTTGTACCTCAAATTGAAACAAAACCTACTTTTCAATATTCATAATTATCTTTGCCTTTAACTATTTCAGAATTGAATTTTAAACAATGGAAATTATTCTCCAAGCTTATCAAAGAAGAACAAACAAACACTTTATCTATACCTGAAGCTTTGAGAAATTTTACCATAGGTACAAAAAGTGAGATTGATCAAATTTTATCTTCATTCACACCTCAGTCTAGTTCTTCTGAAGAAGCTAAACCACACTTGCAAACCTTTGAAAATTCTTTATTTATTGAACCTTCTTCTCATTTCAATTCAGAAAAGAAACCCTTGATCTCATCAGTTGAAAATCATAAACCTACAACAATTGTGACAAATATGGTTGTAAACAGAATGGATGAAATTGTTGCAGCAATATATGCACCATTGATTCTACCACAAGTATTGTATGATTTTCCATAAAATGATTATATGAAGTATTTGCCGAGATTTAATGGAGAAGGAGAGGTCACTGTTGAAGATAACTTGAGTTATTTCTACAGTTTTGCAGATAACTTTAATGTGGAGCATGCAGATGTTTGGATGAAACTTTTTGTGTAGAGTTTAGATGGAGAAGCAAGGAAATGGTTCATAAGTCTCCCTACTAATTCTATTGTTGATATTGATGCACTAGATGATACCTTTTTGAGACATTAGGGAGATAAGAAGGATTATTTGTATTATATCATTGAATTTGGTGCTTTGAAAAGGAAACAAAGAGAATCTATACAAGATTTCACTAAAAGATTTAATGCAATGTATAGTAAGATTCCAGATGAAATTAAACCCACAGAAACATCTACAAAAATTACTTTTTCCAATTCTTGTGATACTGAGTTTTCTCTTTTGTTGAGAGAAAGAAGGTCTGTCACTTTGAATTTAATGCAAGAAGAAACCATTGAAGTGGAATCTAGTATATTGGTAGCAGAGAGGTTGAAATCAAAGAATGATAGAGACAAAAAAAAAATATAAAGAAGAACTGCCTTCTTCCTCTAATACACCATCTGATTCAAAGATTGATGAAATGGCCAAAATGATGAAAGATTTAACATCTAAGATGGCTAGACTTAAGATGGAAACAAAGAAAACTAGAAGACCTACACAAGAGGGTGGATATAGAAATCCTAATCAATTCAGAAGTTATGTTGGCCCTTCACTAGGTTTGGAGTAAGTGTTGTTCATGTTTGACCATTTTTGGGACTTCGACAGGCTGGTCGAAGACGAAGTGCCCAGGCGAAGCGAAGATCATGGGATCTCACCCTTTTTGCGGGATTTTTGGTTTTTTAGGGTTTATGTAATGGGTATGGTATGTCCACCCATGGGTTTACCCATGTTTATGTTGATATTATGGTAGCTTTGGGAGGTATTTACCTCCATGTGTAAACCTGACAAGAATAGAATATTCTGGGAAGCAAGAAGAAACCTTAATTAGTTGGCTAATAACCCTAAAAGACAAGTCAGGTCAAGAGGATAATTTGTATTAGGTTATTATCCTCCAAGAGAAGAGCTCGACTAAAGGAAATATTATATACTAAGTAAATAGGAACCCAAAATGAGAAGTTGGCCCAGGAAGTTTATCAATTTTAGTATAAATATAGGAGGCCAGTCTTCATTTTGGCAGGCATTTTCAGAACTGTACAAGCAACACTTGTTCACACTGCAGTTGGCCAATTTGGGGACAAGTTTGGAGGAGAGTTGTCATTGCAGTTGTTGCAGCTAGAAGATTTTGGTTTTGGCCTGGACTCTCTCTTGGTTATGGTTTGGACTCTCTAATCAGCTCTTGTTACTCTTGTTTAGTGCACTATCCTTAGAGAGAGGTGCACTATCCTTGGAGATAGGTGCGTTATTTAGCCTAGGGTTTTCTTCCAAAATGATTCTTTGTCAAGGTTAAGGTGTAGTTGTAGAAACCCTAATCCTCTCATTGAGGCACCTTGAGTGAAGGGATTGACCTAGTTTCTGGATAGACTAGTGTGCCCTAGCCTAGCGCATCTCTTGGTACTCTTAGCAAGCCAAGATGTCAAGTTTGAGTTTTTGGTAAAATCTAGGGTTGACCAAGTCAAAGAAACCATGGCCTACTCTATGAAGTCAGAAAACAAGTTAGATGGGGCTTATAACTTCAGAGTGTGGAAGACAAGGATTGAACTCATCATTTCCAAGAATAAAGTGTTGGATATCATGAAAGGAAAGATCATGGAACCAGAGTTTGAAGAAGGAAAAGAGAAGGAACCACAGAACGTTGCAATTATGGAGAAGTTTAGAGACAGTGACATCAATTCAATGAGTATCATAGTGGACTCTATAAAATACCACCTGATGCCCTACATATCCCATATTGACTCATCTAAGAAGATGTATGATTCCCTAACAAGCCTCTTCTCAGTCAGAAAAATTGGACAAGTAATGAGTCTTAAGAATGAGCTCTGTGACATGAATATGAATGATGATGACAACATAACATCATACTTTGTGAGAATATCTCAGTTAAGATATCAAATACAAGCTATTGAAGAGATCATTTCAGAAAAGGAATTGGTAAACATAGTACTCAATGGTCTTTCCAAGACAAGGGATGCATTTTCCGCAAGCATGAACACAAGGAAGGAGTATCCTACATTTGAAGAAATTTGGACTTGTTGCGCACAAGAAGAATCAAGAATCAGTGAAAAAGAGAAACCCCAAAAGAAGTACGATGATCAAGCCTTCACAACAAGGTTCCAAGATTACAGTTATAAAAAGAAGTTTGGCTCCAGGAAGAAACCAAATCAAAAGAAAGATATGTCAAGAATACAATGCTTCAATTGTCGAAAGTATGGTCACTACAAGAATCATTGTTTCGAGTTAAATAAAAGGAAGGAATCAAACGAAGCATCATTTGTCGAAGAAAGGGAAACTTGAAAGAAAGTGAAACAGGACAAAAAATACTTCTTCTTCTAAGACAAGGTAAAAATACTCTTCATGGTTCTTGTGCATACCATGTTTTGCATATCTATTTCTAGAAAATAATATGTTCAAAGAGAAACTATACCTATGGAAGAACAACAAGATAAGGATTGTTATCACAATGACTACAAGTCAGAAAATCCACATGAAAGAATAAAGTACATCAACAAACCCTAGTAACAATTCATGTGAAATTTATTGCATGAGTAGCAAATGCAAGAGAAGACGAAATTAGAATCAATCTTGAGAAACCTAGAAGAAGTAAAAGACAGAAAGCAGTTAGCAATCAAGAGGAAATTGGAAAAAGACTTGTGACACTTTGCAGAAGGAAATAAGGATGCAGGCAGAAGCATGGGCTCTATTAGTTGGAGGGAGATGATTACAAAATTCCAAAATACATTCATGCACTCACGCATGAAGCAAGGATTAGGAGGGAGCTAATCCTAAATAATATGATCCAATGAAGATGATGAAGTATCTATCCATGTTCCCATCAATGGTAGCAACCATGAAGAGCAACACATGTTCAGTTTGACTTTAGAAGTAGTCTTCTTTGAAAAGAAGCCTTAAAGTACCCATGGTTGTCCATCCACATCCATGATCCTATGATAAAAGAAAGAAGTTGGCATCTTCAGAAAATAGAATCTATGGAAAACTCCATGAACCTAAGAGATAAATAAAAACATGAGGAAGAACATGAAGATTCCAAGAGAGAAGGAAAATCTAGAACAACCAGTCATTGTATTGAGAATCAAAAGACTACCAGCCTGATATGAAATCACTAAAAGAAATCAAGCAGAAGAACTAAAAGTTGTGATGAAGAACAACGTGTGGAAGACTTATGAATGGAATCATTGCAAGATCTAGAACTAGAGGTTCTCCCAAACGGAGAGAGAAGACTACAATGTTTGCTTGTTCCAAGTAAACCAGACATACCTCTACATGAGCCATTATATCGTCCATAATATCCATGGGTTGGAGTTTACATTAGATGAATGCAAAGACTATTCTCTAGAATAATTAAAAAAATAACGTATGTAGAACAACCTCAAGGTTTTGAGGTATACCAGGAAGAAACCTTTGTATGCAGATGGAAGGAGACAACTTGGTGGAGAACCTCCAATGCACAGTAGAAGTGTGGTGAAAAACTTTCTATAACAAAGATACTATATCAGAATGGTTACTCAGAACTCAAGGATGATGAATTGCCAATCCATGACAAATCTCTTATGATGACAGAAGAAGTACCACTTGGATATGTTCCAAGTTTGACCCTTGCCATGATGTTATGATCTAGTAGGAAACAAAAGAGATGAATTCAACTATGATGATCAGAGCTATATGAAACCTTCAGAAAACCAGTGTTCTAGAAAGAACAAAGTACATTGAGATCAAGCATTACATTCCCCATGATGAATTCCAAAAAGGAGAAGTGGTTCTCCAATATATATCTTCACAGATGAGTAGATAAGCAGACATTTTGGTAAATCCTTTGTTCAATATGAAAGAGTTTGTGCACTCAAGCTAGAGCTCGTGGAGATGATTTCCTTATTGATAAAGGAAGAGATGAATCCTAGGTTGGGAGGGAGCACTTATCTGTTATTGATTTATGGACAACCATTTTTCAGATCGAAAAATTGTCTAGGATGAGCAATTCCTTTCCAGTTCGGAAAGTGGTTTGAGATTTCTAACAGATAGGCATTTTCTAGTTCGAACAATGGTCCAGATCGAATGGTCATTTTCATAATGAAAATGGTTCGATGGATTGTTGATGTACCATAGACAACAATTTCCCTTGTGGTTAACATAGGGAATGGTCTAGGACAGTCTCTCTTCTTGAGGGTCACTCTTAGTAGTGGTCAAGAGGACTAGTCTACCTCACCAGACAGTCATTCTTTCAAAGCTCACAGTTGTGAGCAGTTTCAAAGAATGGTTCATTTTGGAGGTTGGTGCAGGACAATCATTTCCTTACGAAATGGCCCGAACATTCATTCCCTAGGGAAGATTCACTCTCTCTAGGTTACACTTTGTTTAGTGCCAGAGGAATGGTCAAGATAGGTGAATGGTCTAGGTTCAACAATTAGGGATAGGCATTCCCTAGGGCAGACTCATTCTCTCAAGGTTGCACTTTTTTTAGTGCCAAAGGAATGGCCTAGATAGGTGAATGGTCCATGTTCAAAAATCAGGGACAGGCATTCCCTAGGGCAGACTCATTCTCTCTAGGTTTCACTTTGTTTAATGCTAGAGGAATGGCCCAGATAGGTGAATGGTCCAGGCTCAGAAATTAGGATAGTTATTCTTCCTTGCTTGAGAAGAATAGTTCAGATAGCTCATCATTGATGTTTTACTTTCTTAGGGAAGATGATCTTCCAGATATCACAGATGTGAGTGGAAGAATGGCCCAGATGATTCAGTTTATATATCATAACAATGTTTTTTTGTACAGGTTGATGATATGATTGTTATGGAGATTGTATGTCTCCGAATAATAGATGTATACTACTGTAGTGGATTTGTTCCACTGATTGTGACTATATGTCACTGATCAAGTATCTCTATGATACTTGGTGTGGCAGTGTACCAGAGGATTGTAGTTGTGTACTACTATGGATAGACACGATTGTGTTCTATTGAATGACATTGTTTCGATCGTCTTGAAGACTATAAGTAGTGTTGGAAATGATTATCAGCTAGATGGATGATCAATGGACAGAGATTTCCCAAATGGAAAATGGTTCAAAACATTTATTCTTCTAGGACATATATCCGGATTAGAATAATGGCTCTTATGTCACTTTGTGGAGTGAGTGACTTATCCAACATCATATCTGATTACTAAGATGGATTATGGTTCCGAGAGATGATGTAGTTGATGACACTGATAGTGATGATGGAGATCATGATCTAATCATTAGATAGTCTAGATGACAATGTTTATGCTACCAATTGAATGGTATGTTTGTGCTCAAGACCATTACGTTCAAATACCTCCCTATCTAGGAGGGAGTGTTGATACTATGGTAGCTACGGGAGGTATTTACCTCCACATGTAAACTTGACGAGAATAGAATATTCTAGGAAGCAAGAAGAAACCCTAATTAGTTGGCTAATAACCCTAGAAGACAAGTCGACTCAAGAGGATAATTTGTATTAAGTTATTAGCCTCCAAGAGAAGAAGTTGACTAAAGGAAATATTATATACTAAGTAAATAGGAACCCAAAATGAGAAGTCAGCCCCGGAAATTTTTCAGTTTTAGTATAAATACAAGAGGCTAGTCTTCATTCTGGTAGGCATTCTCAAAATTGTAGAAGCAACACTTGTGCGCACTGCAGTTGGCCAGTTTGTGCACAAGTTTGAAGGAGAGATGTCATTGCAGCTGTTGCAGCTAGAAGATTTTGGTTTTGGACTGGACTCTCTCTTGGTTAGGGTTTGAACTCTCTGATCAGCTCTTGTTACTCCTGTTTGGTGCAGTATCCTTGGAGATTGGTGCATTATCCTTGGAGAGAGGTGCATTATCTTGTTTACGCTATCTAGCCTAGGGTTTTCTTCTAGAATGATTCTCTGTCAAGGTTAAGGTGATCGAGGGTGGCTTCGGCCTATGGTTGGGTGAGAATAGTGATATTGTCTATGGTTAAACAAGCATATCCATTATATTCTAATAGTTTAGGCCTCTTTTGTAATGTATAAATAAGTAGCTAAGCGATGTAAGAGGCAGTTCTGATCGGCTTTGTGAAAGAACCTGTGAAGGTTGCTAAGTGAGAATAGTTGTGAATGCTTTGTGCATACTATATGTGAGACTTACAGATCTAAGTGCAAGTGGTTTGTAATTTCTTTGTGCGCAGATGGTGTAAGGCTTGGTTCCTTGATCTAATTCAGGGAAGGAGGATATGGTGAGGTGCGTACAGATATCATGTCCTTTGCAGAGTTGGATATATGGCTTGGTGCGTGTAATAAGATTGGAAGAAGCTAATAAAGAAGAAGAAGAGTTGGTGGACGTAGCCCCACACTGGCGTGAACCACGTACATCCTGTGTTATTGTTCTTTGTGCTATGTGTTCATGATGGTTATGTTTATATTTACTTAGTGCACTATTCTGGATGTATTATAGATAGTTCCATTGATGCTTAGTGCTTGATATATGAATAAATGTTAGATCTTCTCTGATGCTATGTGTTGAATTCTTAGATTTGTTTAGTATTGATTACTAATACATTGATCTACAATTAGGGTTAATCTACGATGTGAATAAGAATCATAACTGAATGCATACTATTGGCTAAGTGCTCTATTGAAGTGTGTAATCACATATATGTGTCCCATCTAGGTTGTAGACACTTAAATCCTGCAACCTCCCAAGCCTCTACCTTGGGTGAGACTTCATCTGTGAAGCAGATGTTGTTGAAAGGGTCAGTAGTTAGGTTTTTTTTGGTGTGTTGTTGAAGTATTGAACCTTGGGTCTACCCCTATTCCAATAAATGGTTCCGTTGTCAGGACTTGAAACTATGATTGATGGGAACTTAAGAAAATAAAAAGCTATGTGCATAGATCTGTTGTTGTAGTGTGCAGTATTCTACCTGACTTGTGAAGCTCTGTGCTGAAAAAGAGAAACCCAATCTGAAGAAAAGAGGCAAGATCTTAAAACTTTGTTCTCTGGTAAAGGTAAGATAAGTGGAAATTTTTGCTTCGGAAGTATGAATTTAGGTATGTTTGATAGATTTTTTCCTAGTCTGAAAACTAGGGCACAACTAGAAGAAATAAGATTTGATCTTAAGAAATTTGATAGATATGGTGAAAGATATGTTATTCCTATGCATAGAAAGAATTTTAGGACCTAGAACGATTGTTTGCAGATTGTAGGTCCATGACTGTGATCCCAATGCGCAGTACAAGAAAGGTTGGGAATCGTTTAAAATAAAGAGAGGATTGAAACTATATTATAACTGTAGAAGACCTGGACATATTGCTAAGGAATGACCTAGAGTAGGTCTTAATTATCTTTGTTGTAAAGTCATTGATCATGAGGTTTTGGATTGCCCTAGAATGATTGCTAAAGTTGAAAAGATGAACCTAAGACAAGAAAACTATGAAGAAGGTCAAGAAACTTGGGATATGTTAGAGAATCAGAAAGAATCAGAGACTATATTATTACAGATGAGAGAAACACAGAAGGATCACAAAGACATTAGTTTACTAGAGATCTTAAAAGAAAATCAATTCATAGAAACAATAATAGGAGACTTCGACATAGACTGTGTTCTGGATGAAGAAACACAGGTGAATATCATGCCATAAAGCATTTGGGAAATTTTGGGAAATCCTATTATGATTCCTTCATTAGGAAGGATAGGATTGTTTAAAGGAAATATGATAAACCTATGTGGAAGATTTACTAATGTACCTATGATTTCCCATAGAACATCAATCGAAGAAGAATTTGAAGTCATTAAGTTTGTGGAGAACAATGCCCCGTTTGCACTTTTGTTAGGAAATACTTGGATTGAGAAAGACTAGATCAGAAGGAAAGAAGAGGAAAAAGCTACAGAACAAAAAAAGAAAGAATTAAGGGACTTCATAGCCAAGAAAATAGAGAAACTAGTACAAGAACAAGAGGACAATTCGAAGCAACTGAGGGCTAGAGACTTAGCTGTCGAAGTTGAAAGAACACAAGAAGGCTTAAAAAACCTATCCAGGTAGAAGAAAAGAGTGCCTACCCTAGAAATAGTAAATAAATAAGTTTTACCCTCAAAACCTTTGAGAGACCCTCGACTGTGTGAATTTTCTATGCTAAGAGAATATAAGAATAAGAATGGACAGAGGAACCCAGAGACTCAGATCAAAGGAAAGAAGGAAAGAAAGCTCAGTAAGAAGAAGGAAAAGATAGAAAGATTGCAGGAAGTTCTAGGAATGACTTCGCAGAAGGCAGGCTTGCAGAACTTGAGCCTCGTTGGGATAGCAGAACTACACAGAATGGCACTTCTCCACGATGAATCTATATGACCATTGGAGGCATCTTGACCATTCGAACGACACTTCAAAATGGCTAGAAACACATTTATTGCCGAAAAGATTGCCTTTGTACCATTGAGACCGTGCCATAATGGATGGATTGAGGTATTCCTGCCTATTGGAGGAATTCGTTACGATGATTTTCTATTTATTACGGCGAATGCCACACCGTGACCACTTTTTCAAACTGAGATATTCGAGCCCATGGAGAATTTATCACACACCGAGTTGTGTTATCTAGACCTCACCATTGACTTGACCACATTGAGTGTATGTTCGCATACCCTAGTTATTTGACTACGAGTGTACATGTCGGGCGACCTTAGCGCAATAGAGAAGTCCATAGAAGAGATCTTGATCAACCTTATGGCTGAGAAATTTATGTCTGCAGGAGTACCAGTAGCATCAATGGGTGGATTTCAAGCATCCCCCTTGACTGGACATCGATCTGTGCCATCCTGAACCGTGAAATAAAAGAGAAGCAAGAACCGTGACAATCTGGTGAATGCAAAGTAGATCTCGTCAGTCTTGTGCAACTATATCCTGCCCTTGGATGGCGCAGTTAGTTGTGACAATGTCCTGAGGGATTTCGAGTACACATTCATCACTGTGTACCTCCCAAAGGGGATACGCGCAGTAGGAATGTAGCTGGGATTGATCCCAGCTCTAAACAAAAGTGATTTCAACCTTGACGACAAAAATAACTATGCGATGCTCGCACCACATAACGAAGACAACTAGGAGTAAGCCCAAGATAGTTCCCCAACCATGGATCAAGGAGATTTCAATATCGATGATATTGAACATAATGAAGATCCCCCACTTTGGTAGACATCAGGAGGTTAATGTGTGCATTAAACTCCTCATTTTATTCTACCATGGCAGGTATCTTTCGTTGGATAGGCACATCATTGTGGATCTGACGTTGATCTACCTGATCATCACACTAAGCATGCAGGTACCAGACCCTCACTAGTTCTACCCAGGAAATACATCAGATCGCTCCTTGGCGTAGAAAATAAAGGAAGCATATGACTATGTGGAGAAGGGGAAGCAAGGCTACAAGGTAGCCTCCATCCAATATGGCACATTGTGCCTAGCTTGTTAGTTGATAGTAGGCAATCTCATCAGAAAGAACCTCCCTACGCAAGTAATAGGATTCGTAGTCTACCTTGTAGGGAAGTGCATCGAAGGCATGCAGATGAACGAGATGAGATACCTCATCAACAAGTTGGATAAGGACTATCGCGAAGCATAGGACCAAGGCTACAAGTTCCACTTTAGTTGGTTGTTGATCTTAATAGCATTTTTCGCTTGGGAGATGTTGGAGGGAGTGACATTCCAGAAAGTTGAGCCATCAGAACCACTGGTCACGAGGTTCACCACCTTATGGTATACAAGAAACATGGTGAGGCAATGGAAATCAAATGCGGTGTTCCACACTTATTACTTACAACTCAAGCGCGCCATTGAATCATTCCACCAAATGAACCCGAACACCTTGCATACATACATGCTACTAGTGAAGTTCCATGCAGACAGACACTTCATTTACCTCACTAGGAATAAGGAAAAAATCAAGGAGGAGTTACATTCCTATTACAAATTGATTGATGAAGACATGGAGGAAATAACCAAGGAATGGTCTGTCAAACTCCTTGTACCAGTCGAGAAGACAGAGCTTTCCGACCCCAATGTCATTAGAATTCCTTTGGTCACCTGAACTGAGTATGATGGACCAATTAACACTAAGAGAAAGAAGAAAAAGGAGGAAGTGCAGGACATAAATAGTGAGGAGAAGGACAATGCCTCAGAGAAAACGGTGCCTGACTCACCTGGAGGAGGAGGAGGCAACGAAGTAAACCACGAGGAGGAAGGAGAAATATACAAGCAACATAAAGGAAAAGTAACACTGCCAAAGGATCCCCTTACAGAGGCCGAGACATCCAAGAAAAGGAAGGGTTCTCCATAGAAACCCTTAGAGTGGAAAAATTCCCAAGCCAATAAGCCTCAGTCATAGAATGTGCTCACCACGGATGATGTTGATGTCATCATCACAGCTGTAGAATATGCTTCGGAGGACATATTGAAGTGACATGAAGTCAAACAAGAAACAATGTATGACAGGATTGAGAAAGAACTGAAAGACATCCAACAAGTTATTCAGTCGAGCCACGCAGTGTCCACTGCACCATATTCAACAAAGAATGTAGAATTGGGGGATGAGCCCACCCAACTACATATATTAGCATATTCCACAGAGACTCGATTTCATTGAGTCTAGGAGGAAAAGGAGTAGGCCAAAAAGGCCTTGAGGCAAGAAAAGGAGGAGGCCTTAGAACAACTTCGGGTTGCACAGCAAGATGTAGATGACCTTCGGGCAAAGTTCGAAGAATACAAGAAGAAAATCCAAAAAGAGAATGACCAACTTCTTGCAGAGCAAAATGTGGTCAGAGAGGCAATAACTAGATCACTTCACTCTATGTTGGGTGTTAGCACCAGAAGTCACATCCAGATTGCATTGGAGGTAAGCCCAATACCCATCAGTTTGTATGTCACAATGAATAAATTAAAGGGGATTCGAATGGGCACAGACTCAAGATGATATCGTTTTAACTCAGAAAACTGGACCGACATGCATAAGTAGGTGAGGTCTTGATTTAACTTCAGTCAGTAAGATGTAGTAAGGGTGAGTAGGAGGAAGAACTTGAGGAGAAAATGTAAAGGTCTACTATGGGCATCAGGTCTTCCAACAGCCTAAGGATGAAAAGATTCAAATACAATATCCTCTTGGATCCAAAACTTCAGGAAACTAAAAATGCTATAACAATACTCAGATAAAAAATACATCACAATATGATTACAACACTCAACTAGATCATCCATGCCTGATCCTTTCAGTATCAGACGCAAAAGAGGTGGAAAAGAAGGATGACTGTCATTAAACAATAAGTCTCAAATTACAACACATAACCATAGAAACGTAGGCTTCATTAAAAATTTACAATACGGGAGCCTAGCTCAACCATCGACCATAAAAAAATATCAAAACTAACTATTTATACTCAGAACAACTTGCCACCACCACCAAGAGTGTGACCTGGACATTACAATCAAAGATTTACATCTACATCTTCTTCTGTCAGTCTGCACATGCATCCTTCTGTCAAACACGAACTCAAATCAATATGGGCTTGTAGGAGAATCTGTTGACAGGGGAACTTTGGGCTAACAGTCTGCCTCCATGGCCAGATCTTCTATGCTTTCCATTTATGGGGTGAAACGAGGTTTCAACTACCTCCCTCATTTCCATTAACTTATTTCATTAGGATTGGGAGGAGGCCTGACACCTCTGAATGTCCCAGGTAGTTCCTACAACTCCTTCAAGTCAATCCTAATGCCTCAAGACCATGCAGATCTTCTTCGGTGACCAACATGGGCACTTTTGGCCTTTGACACAACTCATTTCCATCGTTACATGTAACCTCAGGCTCTGACCCTGGGCCCAACTCCTGGGCTCTTTGCAATTTTTCATTTTGTGAACCTGCGTCATTCTCCATTCTAAAACCCCTGAGTCATGAAATTGCGATTTCTCGGATCTGGTGCCACATGCCCCTTTGAATTGGAAAACCCAGATAAATGTTAGCATTTTGGGTTCATATCATACCGCTCTAAGTGTTTCACTTTTTTCTTATGGCTATGGTCTTCATGATCGAGGATTCGAACGAATGGTTGTGGGATGAAAAAAAGGGAGACCAGGGAACTTAAACACATAGGGGGGGGGGAATAAGAAACGATTTTACAAGCCAAAGGGGTAAAAAAATGAGACTTGGTCTGCAAAAAGGAGAGAGACAGAAAAGTTATAGTCATAGGTAGAAACCACAACCCCACAGGAATCTGATAAGTTCATCTAATAACATTTGTCTCCATAGGGGATGGCATGCTCCCTGCGAGCTACCAAGAGAAAGTAGTTCCAGTACCTTAGTTGTTGGGTTATGGAGTCACTTATCAAGAATGAAATACTAAAAATAAAAATAAAAATATAAGTGGTATATACAGTGGTAGAATTCCAGTCACGGCCTAAACAAAATATTTTTTCAAAAAATGCCCATTGACAGGGCCATCAAAAACTTCAGATCCCTCCAAATTCTGCAACTTGTAAGTATTATTTGGAAATACCTCAGAGATTTTGAAGGCCCCGATCCATAGGTCTTCAAATTTACCATGCTTACCCTTGTCCTATTTGGGTGCTTCCCATTTGAGAACTAGATCTCCCAGTTGGAAATCTTACTTTCCTGTCAAAGGCTTGCTTTATTTTCTGTTGATGTTCATATGCTTTGTCTAGTATATGTTCCCTAGTCTATTGCACTTCTACTAGCTGTTGTATTCTTATGATCATATCATCAGGCTCCCCTTGGTGGTCTTGGAATAATTTTTCTACTGGCAAGGCGAGCTGAGAAGGGAATACGGCTTTGACCCCATACACAAGATGAAAAGGAGAGACACTAAGAGATCTCTTTGTTTTCACTCTGTCATCCCATAGAACAAATTTGATCTTTGAATCCCATGCTTTCTTATTTTCCTCTAGCAATATTTTGATAATTTTTATAAGGCTCTTGTAGAGGACTTTGCCAGTCCATTCCATTAGGGGTAATAAGGAGATGAGTGAATCAGTGAAATTCCAAATTGTTCACAAAACCGGATCAATGGATCGGCCTTGAAGGATGCAACATTATCAATGATGATTATGTCTGGACAACCAAATCTTTCTATAATGTACTCAAAAAAACCAATGATTACCTTGTGAGAAGCACTCCTTGTGGGAATAGCTTATATCCACTTGGTAAAGTAGTCAATGGCAGTCAAGATCCACCTATGTTGACCACTAGAAGAAAGATGAATTTCTCCAATAAAATCAAGGCCCCACTACTGAAAGGGTCCTGAAGCTACCACATGCTTCAATGGAAAATACTTGAGTTGTTTCTTCCTAGTAAATTTTTGACATTTAACACAAGCCCTGATTTTTGCACAAACATCATTGAATAGATTAGGCCAAAAATATCCATCCTTGAGAATCTTATATGATGTGGTTCTCTAGAAGTGATGTCCCCCACAGAGACTATCATGAAAGTCGAACATAATCTTTTGGGCTTCTTGTGGGTCTAAACATCTCAAAAGCACTCCTAGAAGGTATTTACAGTAGAAGACTCAATCAATAAGGAAATATTTAACTTCTTTGAGCTTAAGAGATCTTGTCTTACTTTTTCCCATACCATATGGAGGTTGCAACTCTTGCAGAAAGAATATGATCTCTTTGTACCAGATGCATTCTGCCAATGTAGGGTTGACTTGTGGGCCTATACAAGACAACTCAGATTATTGATTTTCTGAGCAGATGTTGATACAGTTAATCCCCAAAGATTTGCAATAAGATTCAACCAATAGCTTGGCTAAACCTTGGCCTTTAACTAGTTTGGCGAGCTTTATTTCCAAATCAAATTCAAGGATTTTGGTGATCCACTTGCTCCTTCTCCTGTCTATGTCAGGCTGAATGAGAATGTCCTTCACAGAAGCTGAAGGGACATATGCAAAAAAAATTGAATGCAGGACATAGATTCTAAAATACTTGAGGGATTTCACAAAAGCATAGGCCTGCTTCTCCATGATGTCATATTTTATCTCTGCATCTCTCAATGCTCCACTAAAAAAGTAAATAGGTTGCTCCAACCCTTCAACATTCTTCCGTAATAAAACAATTGCTATTGTATCAAAAGAGGCAAGGGAAAAAATCATATACTCTTTGGAGTAATCAGGACTGATGAGTACAGGTGCCTCGATCAAGGCCTTCTTGATTTGGTCAAAAGTGTTTCTAGACTCATCAATCCATTTCATTTCATTCCTCTTTCTGATTATGGTTGTGATATGCTTCACTAATTCAGCGAAATTTGAAACAAATCTTCTTAAAAAGTTGATTTTACCCAAGAAAGACTAATCTTAATTCTTAGATCGGGGGAGTAGAAAGGCTTGAATATATTATACTCTGCTTGAATCAATTATGACTCCCTCAACTGATACTATGTGCCCCAACAATTTTCCCGCCTCTATGGAAAATAGAGACTTTTTGGGATTTAGGGAGAGACCAAATTTTCTGCATTTTAAGAAGACCTTTCTCAGATGATAACAATGCTCTTTATCAAATCTGGAGAAGACTGCAATGTCATCCAGATAGATGACTACAAATTTATCCCATTCTCCAATGAATGTGATGTCCATAGTTCGCTGAAAGGTTGCCCCTACATTCATCAATCCAAAGGGCATCTTAGCATACATAAAAATACCCCAAGGAGTGGTGAAGGCCATATTTTCTCTGTCTTCAGGCAAGATGGAGATCTGATTATAGCCAGAGAATCCATCAATCATGGAAATCTTGGATGCACCTGTCACCCTCTGTAATATGTGTTCCTTAGAGCTTCTATTCAAGTTCCTGAAATCGACACACAATCTGATTTCACCATTCTTCTTTCTTATTGGGACTAGTTTGACCAGACATTCAAAATATCTCAAAGGGACAATTATTTGGGTGTCCAACAACTTCTTTACCTCCCTTTCCATAATATGCATCAACATAGGATTTATTTGTCTTAATTTCTACCTAAATGGTTTGGACTCCTCTTTCAATGGGATCTTATGCTCAATGACACTTGTGTCGTATGTTCTAAGGTATTCATAGGTCCAGGCAAACACATCAGTGAATTCTCTTAATATCTCAACATACTCGGTCCTTTGTTCCCTTGACAGGCTTCTTGACAACTTGACAAATTTTGGATCCTTCTCTGTACCAATATTGCACTCAGCTACATCATCATCCTCATTTGAAACTTTACCCTTTACTGCCACATCATTTCTTTCAAATAGTCTTTCTAAAGGAACTGGTCCCTTTGGGATATGATTATTGGGAAACTGGACAATATAATGATTAGAAATTTTGTTCAGAAAAAACATCAACATGAGGATTTATTTCAAAATCAATATCTTGATCAATATGTAATGCAGAAAAACCATCAACAGTCTCCACAAATATTTTGATCTCAAGATCATCCTCAAACACTTTACAATGCTTGACATTGTCAGGTATAGAGGGTCTATATTTCACTTCTACATCATACCTGAGTTTAGGTGGCATAGGGACTCTGAAATTACTTGTTGAAACAGATAGAGAATCATCCATGGAATTCTCTTCTCTTGGAACAAATGAAATGTTAAAAGCTAAGAAAAAACTGTCAACCAGATCCCATACTTCATTTCTATAACTTCTAAGATGAGGGTTCTTGGATTAATAAGTACTTCTGATCTGATGGACAATCAATTCATCATCCCCAAACACTAATATCTCTTCAATCTCCATTTCTTTCGCAACCCTCAAACCCAAAACAAGAGCTTTATACTCGGTCACATTATTGGTAGTTTCAAATTCTAATTTGTAGGACAGAGATATAATTTCTTGGGTAGGTGAAACCAATACCACTCCAACACCAACACCTTCTCTAGAAGAGGTTCCATAAAAAAAAAATCCAAATAGAAGTAATCAAAGGAGAAACTTCACAAAAAGTAGGGGACTACTCTCTTATTTCAAGAGGGGCCCCAGGGGCATCTGTGAGCTGCAATAAGATGGATCCCAAATTAGTCTTGAGTGAAAAAATAGGATGGTTGGTGGGGTTTGCTTCATCACCAATAATATAGGCCAACTGATCTTCTTTGTACAGTCTTCTATGCTCACCCCTAAACACAAGAATGGTAGCATATGTGAGGTCCATCGGCAATGTTCCCCCAAGTATTTTTATCCAAGATCTTGAAAAAATCATGGAAAACTTGGGGGGAACATAAGCCACCATGATATCCATGACCACACTTTTCATGGAAAACTAAAACAAGGTCAGAACTGGATCTTTGATGACCCCAAGACACTTCACTTTCCTTGAATCAAAAGAATACAAATCATGATAAGTCTTTGTGATTTATAATCCAAGCTCATCCATGACAGTTTTGGGCATGAGATTATGAGATTCCCATGAATCCATCAAACAATTATGCATCACTTTGGCATGTATGTTCAGAGATGTATATAAGGGAGTGTATAAATCGTCTCTATCTTCTATCAAAGGACCTAAGATGACTGTTGGCTTTTCATCTTGAAAGTTTACTGAGTCTGTGGAATGACATGATGGTTCAGATTGCAACAGTTTAGAGAGGGACCTTTTAACATATTCATGCTTGACCAACTCTGAAAGGGGTACAAGGATCCTAATCTTTTGAAATTCATGCTAAAAGTTAAAATAGGAGGGGGGATTCATAATTTCTCTCACTTCTGGGATATGACCTTTGGCTATTGTTGAGGGGTTCCAAGTTTTATTTTCCTTGTTGTTGTTTGCTACGTATTTAGTAGGATTCTCTGCTCTGGAAGGATGATCAGGGATGTCGGACTTCCCTTCTTTATTCTTAGACACGAGGTTATATTTATTGGGACTACTATTGTTCTTTTCCCCTTTACTCAGCTCATTTATTTGGTTCTCCATGAGGGACTCCTCATATGCAGATTGGGTCAAATGGGGAAATGGGGAGGTGTCTCCAAGACAATGGATTTCAAGATCAAACTCTTCCTCCTCTCCTTCTTCAACAACAACAAGGTTATTTTGGAGAGGGGTTTGGATTTTCTAATCATCCCTATCCCTGTTTCGAGGCTCTCTTGGAAGTATTTGAGGGGAATTATTTGGTCTTTTGAAGTTACCTATGTTATCAGTATTTTGGGCACTCTTATAACATTGCTTCCCTTCGAATTTCATCCTCTCCATCTATGAAAAAGCTATTTTATCGGCTTGGTCAATTCATCTACTTGACGATGGGAAAAAGAGGAACCGTAGGATGAAGTTTCAGATATCCCCCTTCCTCTGTCTCTATCAACTTTATTTCTCAACCTGTCTATTTCCAATATGTTAGACTCTACTTTCAAGGCTACATCTTGCATATGATCCAAGGAAGTAGCTCTTCTCTCTCTTAACATGAGGCAGAAATCAAGGTTGAAAGCACTTGCATAAGCAGTTTTAGCAGAGACTTTTGTATTCTTTATCTCAGCAGGGATCTTATTGTACATTTTGTTGAATCTTTTGGATAAGTTAGAGACAGATTCTCCCTCTTTTCTCTTTAGGGACCCGAACTTTGTGATATAATACATAAGGGAGGAGTGGTAAATCTCGGAGTGAGAAAATATTCTGAGGTCCTGAGTTTAAACCAAGTTACAACTTAGAGGAGATAGGAGTGACAAAGCTTTCTCCCTCCAATCCAAGACCATGAGGGGAGAAATCAACAGGAACACTCCCAAAATTTAAACTTTGGGAAACTCCAACAGATGGTATAATGAGAGAATGAGGAGAAAATATTGGAGTTTCTATAGGAGGATGGTGAAACTTATCAGAAATACCAAGTTCAACAGCTAAAGTACCTTCCTGGAGGGTCTTTCATCTTGTGATGACTTTCTCTTGGTCAACTTCAGGTGTTGCTAGAGGCAGCTATGGGGTAGACCTCATGTGTATGCCTCTGGAAGCCACAACTGAAACAGTGGACTCTCTTCAATGGAGTTTCCAGGTGCACAGTTGCAATCTTTGATGTACTAAGTTTTGATGCACCTTCAGAACCAATAATCTTTGTTGTTCAATCCTAGGGAAAATCTTCAATTCATTCCCGACAACGACGCCATAAATGTTAGCACTAGAATTCACCTGCATATTGCATTGGAGGTAAGCCCGGTACCCATCATTTCATATGTCACAATGAATAAATTAAAGGGTGGTCGAATGGGTGTAGACTGAAGATGATATCATTTTAACTCATAAAATTGGACCAACATGCATAAGCAACTGAGGTCTTGATTTAACTTCAGTCAGTAAGTTGTAGTAAGGGTGAGTAGGGGTAAGAACTTGAGGAGAAAATGTAAAGGTCTTTTATGGACATCAGGTCTTCCAACAACCTAAGGATGAAAATCTTCAAATACAAGATCCTCTTGGATCCAAAACTTCATGAAACTGAAAATCCTATAACAGTACTGCGATCAAACATACATCACAATATGATTACAACACTCAACTGGATCATCCATGCTCGAGCCTTTCAGTATCAAATGAAAAAGAGGTGGAAAAGAAGGTTGGTTGTCATTAAACAAAAAGTCTCAAATTACAACACATAACTAGAGAAACAAAGGAGTCATTAAAACTTTACAATATGAGAGCCTAGCTCAACCATGGACCATAACAAAATATCAAAACTAATTATTTATACTCAAAACAACTTGCCACCACCACCAGGAGTGTGACTTGACCACTACAATCAAATATTTGTGCCTACATCTTCTTCTATTAGTCTTCACATGCATCCTTCTGTCAAATGCGAACTCAGATCAATATGGGCTTGCAGGAGAATCCGTTGAGAGAGGAACTTTGGGCTGACAGTTTGCCTCCACGACTAGATCTTCCATGATTTCCATTTATGGGGTGAAATGAGGTTTCAATTACCTCCCCCATTTCCATTAACTTCTTTCATCGAGATTGGGACGAGGCCTGACACCCATGAATGTCCTAGGCGGTGCCTACAACTCCTTCAAGTAAATCCTAATGCCTCAAGACCATGCAGATCATCTTTGGTGACCAACATAGGAACTTTCAGCCTTTGATGTAGCTCCTTTCCATCGCTCCATGCAACCTTGGGCTGTGACCCTAGGCCCAAATCCTAGGTGCTTCATGATTTCACGTTTCCCTACCTGTGTCGTGCTCCATGCTAAAACCCTCGAGTCACGAAATCATGATTTCTTGGATCTGGTGCCACGTGCCCCTTTGAATCGGATAGCCCACATAAATGTTAGTATTTCAGGACCTCAGGCCTTCAACATTTTAGGACTTGGGAAGATTACGCATTCCCCACTTCATTTTTCCTGAAATGAATTTCTCTGCAATTCATATATGATGCCACGCGTCCTACTAGATTGGACGACCCACGCTGATTTTAGGTTTTGGGAGTTTTTATGTTTGTGCCGACACTAAAATTCAAGCATCTTTATAATCTCGATGGCATGTGGACCACAAATTTGGACTACGAATGAAATCTCCTCCATTGAAAACTGAACTTGCTCACTCGCTTCGGGTCCATATCAGACTGCTCTAAGTGTTGTTCTTTGTTCTTATGGTTGCAGTCTACATGATCGATGATTCAAAAAACTGGATGTATGCTGGAAAATAGGGATATCTTGGCACTTAAAAACAGAAGGTGGGGGAATAAGAAACGATTTTACAAGCCGAAGGGGGGAAAATGAGACTTGGTCTGCGAAAAGGAGTGAGACAGAGAAAAATTATAGTCTTAGGTAGAAACCACAACCCCACAAGACTTTGACAAGTTCATGTGATAACACCAGCCTTGGCCCAGATAGAAGAAGAGATAGAAGAGATCCAACTGGGGAAGCTCACTGAAGCCATTCAACAACTTCAAGAAAGAGTAGTAGATCTAGAACTTCAAGCAGTGTCGAGCACTCCGCAAGAAGTACAATATCAAAGGGAAGAAACTTCCAAGAGCGCATTAGAAAGAATCAGGACATTGGCCTCAGAATGAAAGCAACTCAGTGACCGAAGTGCGCAGACCTATGAGAGACTTGCAGAATACTTGGAGCTAAGGATTTTAGAGGCACAACTCCAGGAGGCAAAGAAGCAGGCATCAACTGTGCAAGCACAACTGAAGTAGCCTACAACCGTTGAGAATATAAAAAGGTAGCAGGGGCAATGCACAATTTAGCAGCAGGTCACTTCCATCCAAACAAGAGTGATGGAGGTGACACAGTGACTCTAGCTAGTAGAGGATGAAGCCAACACACTTTTTGAAGAGATCGAAGGACAAGGCTCACAGCTAGAACAGGTGGTCACAATAGTAGAACAATGCCTGGAAGGGCCTGTCACCAAGCAAGTACTTCAGGATTTCATCAAGAAGGAGGCTCTGGCAAAGCAGCAAGTCGAGGCAGCTTAAGCTAAACTCGAGACCTTTGAGGTACTGTTGCCCAAATTAGAGTGACTCGAGATGAGTTAGTTGAGTGTTGGGGGCCTCTTGGACCTTGACCATGTTTGGAGGAAATGTTGGTCATGTTTGACCATTTTTAGGACTTTGACAGGATGGTCAAAGACGGAGCACCCAAGCGAAGCAAAGATCAAGGGATCTCTCCCTTTTTGCGGGATTTTTGGGTTTTTAGGGTTTATGTAACAGGTATGGAATGTCGGCCCATCGTTTTACCCATGTTTAGGCCTCTTTTGTAATGTATAAATAAGTAGTTAATCGATGCAAGAGGTAGTTTTGGTAGGCTTTGTGCAAGAACCTATGAAGGTTTCTAAGTGAGAATAGTTGTGAATTCTTTGTGCATATTGTATGTGAGACTTGCCTAGCTAAGTGCAAGTAGTTTGTAAGTGCTTTGTGTGCATACGGTGTAAGGGTTTATGCCTTGATATAATTCAGGGGAGGAGGATCTGGCGAGGTGCATGCAGATATTCTGTCCTTTGCAGAGTTGGATCTGTGGCTTGGTGCATGTAAGAAGATTTGAAGAAGATAATAAATAAGAATAAGAGTTGGTGGATGTAGCCCCACACTGGGGTGAACCACGTACATCCTGTGTTATTGTGATTTATGCTATGTGTTCATGATGATTATGTTTATATTTTCTTAGTGCATTATTTTGGATGTATCAAAGGTAGATCCATGGATGCTTAGTGCTTGATATATGAATAAATTCTCAATTTTCTATGATGTTATGTGTTGAATGCTTAGATGTGTTTAATATTGATTACTACTATGTTGATATACAATTAGGGTTAATCTGCGATGTGAATAAGAATCATAATTGAATGCAAACTATTGGATAAGTGCTCTATTGAAGTGTGTAATCACTGATCTGTGTCCCAGCAAGGTTGTAGACACTTGAGTCCTGAAACCCCCCTTGCCTCTACCTTGGGTGAGACTTCATCTATTTTGCAGGTGTTGCCTAAATGGTCGGTAGTTAGGGTTTTTTTCTTGTGTTGTTGAAGCATTGAACCCTGGGACTACCCTTGTGCCAATAAGGCCTAATAATTTTCCTCAAATTATGCAAAAGGAAAGAATAAATCAAGAGGATCAAAGGGTTTTGTCTCCTTTTCAAAATAATGCAATGGAATAAGTTGAATAAATTGATGATACTGAGGTGGATTCAACAGTGAATTTACATGATACAGAATTATCTCCCACTCATGTGACACAACAAGAATATGAAGATTCCCTTATATTAAATCAGTTTGAGGGAGAACATGCTGAAGAGATTTCTTAGAGTGAACCTAAAAGGAAAAAGTATGATCTTATATCCATAGCAAGTGGATCAAAGGTAGACACATATGTTCAAGAAAAAAAGAAAAATGTTTCAGTAAATCCAAGATCTATTAAAGAAACATGGGATAAAATTGATCAGCAACAAAAACAATTTGTCAAGGTTATTACTACAAAGGTAAAGGAATCTGAGAAACATGTTCCTTCTTTTAGTCTGGAGAATGAAATAAATAAGATCAAAATCCCTATACCTCTAGTAGAATTAATGAAAACTGGTCCTTTTAGAAAATCAGTCTTGAAATCCTTACAATATCCTGCTCATGTTACTTCTTCTGATACCATAGATCTTGATGATGAAAA
>ML807411.1:149228-167790 GCA_009831015.1 Picea engelmannii
ACCTATATTCCACTTAACCACACAACGGGGCCTGTTCTCACTGGCGGTTCCCTACCCCTGTTGAGATTTGTTCCTATTGGCCATTTACTGACCTTGTAGGGTTTCTTCCCCATTGGTCAGTCTCTAGCCCTGTCGGGGTTTGGCGGTTGCAGAATCGAACGTTTAGACATCACTGTAGCACTGAGGCGCAAAATACAAATAGACACTGCATTCAAATTGAACCGTGAACATGATCTGTGATCACATGGGAATGGAGAAGGAGAGAGAAAGAGCCATCTTACGCTGGGCCTCCATGGATAATTAGGGGTCCTGGTCTAGCAAAAGACTAGAAAAATCTGATTTAGGTAGTGGGTATGTGAAAAAGTGGTATCAGAGCATGGTTACAACACTCGGCCTAATTGGACTCATGAACGAGTTGCGCATAAGCTCTGTTCAAAGTACTCCTATGAAGAGCAACCCCCTAACGTAACTCTCTTGTCCAGGATCGAAAACTTGGAAACAAGAACCCGACTGTGTATGCATGTGAAAGAGACATAAATTATGTGCAAATTATGAAAATATATCTAACTCTTGACTAACAATTAGCATTTGTCTTTTCACCTAAGCGGACGATCAGCCACAGGAATTTACAGACGTAGAGAATGGTGACTCACCAAGAGATGGGAGAAGGCTCCCACAATAGAGATGAAGAGTCTGATGAAAGAAGAGAAATAGGAACCCCTCCAGACCTAGTCGAGACTGTGAGGAGTCTCATGGTTAAATTGCAAAGCTACAAGGACGACAATGAAAGGATGATGAAAGAACAAGAAAAGAAATCATAAATTAATGCAGTTTTATTGCAAAGATTATCCGACCTACAGCGACAAATGCAGCATGAACCTGAGATGTAGAAACATGGTTGTGTCAGTGGCCATACTGAGAGAAGCACCTCAAGAAAGGTCCACCCTAGAGGTAAAGGATCAGTGCCAGGCAATTCCACTGAGAAGGAAGATGGTGATTCAGAAGGCTCTTCCAGCAGCAGGACCAGTTCCTATTCTCAAAGAAAACAAAAGAAGCAAAAGACTTCCAAGGGTCATAAATTTGAGGAATTCAGAAAGGCCAAACCTCCCTCCTTAGACAGTGAGATAAAGAAGGGAGAGGAAGTCGAGGCCTGGCTACTTGGACTGAAGAAATATTTCAGAGTCCATGATTTTTCATAGAATTTAAAGGCCCAAGTGGCCACCTTCAATCTAAATGAAAAGGCTTCCATATGGTGGGAAGATCTTAAGGGCATGAAAGGGGTCCACGAGGAGGACTTGTCTTGGAAATGGTTTGAGAAGTACTTCCGGAAGAAGTATTTGTCAGAAAGAAATTTTGACAAGAAGGCTAAAGAGTTTTATGAACTCAAACTGGGACAACTCACTATAGAGGAATATGTCAACAAATTCCCTGACTTATTGAGATATGTACCCTACATCAAAGCAGAGAAGGCGAAGGTGCAACACTTCATCAGTGGGCTACCCAAGGAATATCATAATCGAATTGAATTTGATGAGCCAAAAACCTTACAAGACACTATATGAAAGGCAACATATTGTCATGAACAATATGGACATCGCGCAGAGTCTCGTGGATACTGGAGACAGAAGAGTGGTTCGAAATTTTAGAAAAAGGGGATCAAATCATCAGTATTTAAGAGCTATAAAAATAACCCCAGAATGAACTTTCCATCCCGGAGTGTACTCCAGCAGAACTTTCCCTTGGTGGAAGGAAATAAAATTTATGGACCTATATCAGTGAAGATTAATGGCCCAAAGAAAGAACCTTTGAAATGTTGAGGTTGCAGAGAAGAGCATCTCCTGAGAGACTGTCCACACCGACAACAGAATAGTCGGAAAGTTTATAACATGCAGGAAGCTACCACAGTCAATGATGTGGCAAGGAGTGTGCCACAGATTTATGCAGCCTTGGATAATAACCAAGCTGACCACCAAGCTTCAGTGGTGGAAATAGAAGGTATGATTTTCAACCATATGGTGTCTATTTTGATTGAACCTAGTTCAAATTTGAGTTATATAGCCCCTAAAGATGTTGATAAATGTAAGCTACAGGAACGAAAGCAAAATAAGCCATGGTTGGTATAGTTAGCCACTGGAACCAAAAGAAAGGTAGTAGAGGTCATACCAGCCTGTCAACTAAGGTTGGGTGAATTTCCCACCCAAGCAAACCTTAATGTATTACCCCTGGGATCATACGATCTGTTGATTGGTATGGATTGGCTGGCTGCCCATAAAGCCAAACTAGGTTGTTACCATAAAACCTTATAATGTGTGAGCAAAGAAGGAAAAAGGATAACCCTTCAAGGGATCTGAAAACCGGTATCGGTGAGGCAAATATCAGCCCTGCAAATGAGAAAGTATTGTCGAAAGGGATGTCCCCTGTATGCAATACAGGTGTTAAAAATAATCGAAGGTGCTAAACCAAGCCCTGATGATCACCCTATCCTGAGAGAATATAGAGATGTGTTTCTGGAGGAAGTACCGGGTCTACCTCCAAGAAGAGACATTGACTTCTCGATAGAGCTCACACCAGCAGCAGTGCCAGTGTCTAGGACACCCTACCGGATGAGCACACCTGAGTTAGTGGAACTCAAATTACAATTGAAAGAAATGATGGATAAGGGTTATATTCGACCCAGCGTGTCCCCATGGGGAGAACCAATCATGTTTTTGAAAAAGAAGGATGGCACCCTTAGACTGTGTATAGATTATAGAAAACTTAATAAAGTAACCATAAATAACAAGTACCCCTTACCCAGGATCGATGATCTATTCGATTAGTTGGGAGGCGCATCTATTTTATCAAAAATTGACTTGAGGTCGAGATACCATCAAGTCCAAATAAAGGGTGAAGACATCCATAAAACCTCTTTCCGGACACGGTATGGTCACTATGAGTTTGTGGTAGTTCCATTTGGGTTAACCAATGCCCCTACCACTTTCATGTGCTTAATGAACAATGTACTCAGTAAATTTTTAGATAAATTTGTACTAGTTTTTATTGATGACATATTAATCTACTCTAAGAATAGAGAAGAACATGAATAGAATCTTAGACTTGTGCTGGAAGTGCTAAGAGAGCATCAACTCTATGCTAAATTCAGCAAATGTGACTTCTTTCAGAAGCAAATACATTACTTGGGACATGTTCTGTCTGAGGAAGGGGTAGCAGTAGATCCTGACAAGATCAGGTCTATCATGGAATGGCCTACCCCAAAGGATGTCTCAGACATCATATCCTTTATGGGTTTGGTGGGATACTATAGGATATTTATAAAAGGATTCTCCAAGATTGGTTGTCCAATCACTTCCCTCTAGAGGAAGGGGACAAAATTCCTGTGGACACAACAATGTGAAGAAAGATTTCAAACCTTGAAACATCTACTAACCCATGCACCCATGTTGAAAATCATCGACCCAGAAGCTGACTTCCTTGTGTGCACAGATTCATGTAAGGAAGGGCTCAGAGGAGTCCTTATGCCGGAAGGAAATGTGATCTGCTATGAATCCCAAAAATTGAATGAAAATGAGGTCAACTATGTGACTCATGATCTAGAACTAGCTGCCATAGTGCATGCCTTAAAAATGTGGAGGCATTACCTCCTGGGGAGAAAATTTGCACTTATGAAAAATCACTATGGATTATGATATTTGTTTGACCAACCAAAGTTCAATGCTAAACAAGATAGATGGATGGCCCTCCTTAGTGAATTTGATTTTGAAATCAAGCACATCAAAGGGAAGGAAAATAGGGTGGTTGATGCCCTTAGCAGAAGCATGAAAACAATTCACCTGGCAGTGGTGAGTACCTGCGAGACAGATGTCAAGAACAGGGTCAGAAATGCCCAAGAGACAGATCCCTTCGTTCAAATTGTGACCCTGTACCTACAGCAAGAACCTGCTGGAGTAAAATATGAAGGCTAACAGATGACCGAAGGAGGTCTGCTCACCTACAGAGATAGAATGTACATTCCAAATCATGATGACTTGAAGAGGTTCATCATGGATGAACTACATAAAAGACCATACACTGGTCACCCAGGATAGCAGAAAATGATCGTTGCCACCCGAAAACAATTTAATTGGCCTGGATTGAAGAAAGACATAGCCAAATATTTGGCCCAGTGCATAGAGTGCCAACAGGTTAAAGCAGAACATCGACACCCAGCGGGACTATTACACCCTTTACCCATCCCAGAATGGAAATGGGAAACCATCTCCATGGATTTTATCACTGGATTACCAACTTCAACCGAACAGAATGATGCCATTATGGTGGTGGTGGATAAACTGAGCAAGTCTGCTCATTTCATCCCCATCAAATCAACATACAAGGCAATAGATATCACCTATATATTTATGAAAGAGGTATTCCAACTGCACGGTATGCTGAGAGAGATAATATCTGACAAAGACACAAAATTTACTTCCAAATTTTGGAAATCACTGATGGATAGATTGGAGACCAAATTGTTGTTCGGCACCGCCTATCACCGTCAAACCGACGGACAGATAGAAAGAGTGAATCAAATATTAGAGGATATGTTAAGGATGCATGTAATGCATCAACCTAGGAAATGGGAAGACTACCTACCATTGGTAGAATTCGCCTACAACAGCGGCTACCAAGCATCCTTAAAGATGAGTCCCTTCAAGGTCCTCTATGGTAGGCCGTGTAATACTCCAATCAGCTGGAGTAATCCTGTAAATAGGATTTCTTTTGGACTCGACATGTTGAGAGAAATGGAATAGCAAGTGACTCAGATAAAACAAAATCTAAAGGTCGCTCAGAACCGACAGAAAAGTTATGCTGATCAAAAGAGAACTCCAAGAGAGTTCAAAATGGGAGACCATGTATATCTCAGAATTAATCCCAAAAGGAGTTCCCTGAAAATGGGAGCTTGTGCCAAGTTGGCACCCTGGTATTGTGGACCCTTTGAGGTTTTATATAGAGTGGGACCTGTAGCCTATCGGCTAGCACTTCCTCCCATAGTAAAAGCACATAATGTTTTCCATGTTTCATTATTGAAGAAATATGTACATGATGCTAATCATATAATTGACTAGTCTGTGATCCAGGTGGAACTGGAGGGAGAATTTCTACCAGAACCCCAATGCATACTGGACAGAAAGGAAATCCCGCTCCGGAACAGAACCATTGCACAGGTCAAGGTGCAGTGGAAACATTTTGTCCCAGATGAGGCTATATGGGAAATGGAGGATGCCATGAGGCAGGCATATCCGATTTTGTTTACTTATGTACATTAAATTCATGTTAGTAGATAAGAACATCGAGGACGATGTTCCTTTTAAGGGGGAGGGAATTGTAACACCCTATTTCCCCCAGTTTGTAAAATTAACTGGACTGGCCAAGAACTGTGGCAAACTCATGAATGTGAACATGTGATGTGAATGGACCTTATGGAAAAGGTCAATAAATGTAAATAACATTATGAATTTATATTGCAGGACTTATGAGCGGGGATGTGCAGAAAAGAGACCATGATGGCAGTGGAAGGCACCTGAAAAGGTGGTGTTAACTTCCACCGAGAATTAATACTGTATTTGGACTCCACTGGCCCAGAGAACCAAAAGCAGCTCGTTGGCCCCGAATTAAATGCCTCACAGACTGGTAGGTAGATGGATCCTCAAGAATTAATGAGGGATGGGGAGGTGAACCACCCATCCATAGAGCCATCGTGACTAGCCATTGTGAGGTTAATCGTGCCACACGCAACCTCGCAAGAGGATAAGGTGTGGGGTAGAAGCGATTGGGGGGGCAGACGCGAGGGGAGAACTCTGGCGATATGCAGAGTGAGTGATAGCAGAGAGGAAGGATTGCAACCTTCGCTCCTGGTCACTGGAAAATAGAGATGTAGTCTCACAACATCGTGGTCTCAGCTCAGGGGTGGCTAGTGGTAAATTCGCTGGGATTCGCTAAACCTACGGTTGGGTGGAAACAAGCACCCCTCTCAGCAGTTGCTTGACCCTGGTGTTATCTCTGATAAGTTTTTTTCCTCTGGCATCTTGATATATATATATGTTCTTATTCTGATAATTATGCTCATAAGCTGTGAAACTGTAAATGATTTCATTATAAGTATGATTGTATGGTGTTTTGACCAGTACTAGTAGTTGTATATTTATATGGAAAGACTATGTATGATTTATGTCTTCATGAATTCGTTATTTGTGTGCGTACTGATCAAATTCAGACTTCACTTCTAGTTCTCGGGAGGACGACATACTTATATACCTCAGGTAATACCTTGAGTAAATCTCCCCATAGAAATACCTTCCTTGAAAATCCCATCAAGAACCGGGAAGGCGGTTATGAAGGCGTAAGACCTTAGTGACTCTGCATGAGGAGGAATGATTTTCTTGAAAACTGAGATGATAACATAAGGATGAAGTAACAAATCGACGGATGAGATTCCATCGGGAGATCTATGGTCACTCATGACCGTTAGATCGGAAGGAGAATATGGAGTGTTAGGTACCTTAACCTTATAGGTATCAATTGACGGACGAGATTTCATCGGGGAATCTGCAGTCACCCAGGACCGTTAGATTAGTAGGAGAAAGTAGGGCGTTAAATTCCTTACCACTTGGTTTTCCTACGTCTTCAAGGGTAGCAAAGAGTTTAGGACCATAGATCCCCAAGGTTCATGAGAGTATCTGGACCATAGATCTTTTCCACGCCCAGTGAGTCGTGGAAGAATGCATGGGTAGGAACCATTATGAGCTGTCAGATCTTGGCTGAAGAACCAGACAGCGATTGGATCTGTCAGAAGTTACCCAAGGGTTAAGACTCTCGTGTATTAGGGGAGAAAAAAAAACCCCAGAACGGATCTAAGCCATCCGATTAACGGAGGTCATGTGTCGTAAGATCTCCCATTACGGGAAATCGAGGATCGCGGAATTGGGATTCTTGTTGACAAGAGATTGAGACTTTCCATTGTGGAAATCCCAGGGTAGATCTAAGCCTTCCAATTAACGGAGGTCACGTGTCAATAAATTAACCATTTCGGGAAATTGGGGATCGCGGAATCGGGATTCCTGTTGACAAGAGATTGGGACTTTCCATTGTGGAAATCCCAGGATAGATCTAAGCCATCCGATTGACGAAGGCCACGTGTCATAAGATCTCCCATTACGGGAAATCAGGAATCATAGGATCGGGAGTCCTGGTGACAATTGGTCGAGACTCTCCAAGGTGGAAACCCTGGATCAATTGTGGGTCGTCCAATTTACGGAGGCGACGTGTCGAGAGATTACCCGTTTCGTGAAATTGAGAATCGGGAATTTGGGAGTCCTGTTGACAATAGGTCGGGCTCTCACCTTGATAAATCCCGACGGAAGAGAGGTTGTGGCCATATGGGAAGAGGTCATATCGACCAATGCTTAACCCAAGGGGCTACCCTCCGATTGAGGTTTGTTCAACACTTCGGTGTTTTGGCATTCAGGATACTGAAGGGACATGTTTCTCCGTGCTCTCAAACCCCAAAGTCCAGACTTATAAACCTCGAGATGTTAGCATGTGGTCAGGCACTGATGAATGGTCAAGATCCTCTCAGAGGATCCTGGGTCTGGGATGACCATCCGATGTGAGGTAGAGATGCCAGCTTTACATTGGGGCGTGAATGCGCAATAGGGTAAGTAGCAAGCAGATCTGGATGGCCAGAGTCCACCCACCCAGATCTACGGCTGAGGATGCATTCCAGAGCCCCCTTTCCATTCTGCTTTTAATGGGGGGGGTCCGAAATTGGACAGGAAACTCTCAAACGCTCGATATTAATTCATCATGATCAACGGCTCTCAGGAGGATTCCAGACCCCCCTTGCCATTCTACCTTTAATGGGGGGGGTCCAGAATAGTGTGGCATGGGAAGTGGGCTCCCTTGTATTCCACTTAACCGCGCAACGGGGCCTGTTCTCACTGGTGGTTCCCTACCCCTATTGAGATTTGTTCCTATTGGTCATTTGCTGACCCTGTAGGGTTTCGTCCCCATTGGTCAGTCGCTAGCCCTATCGGGGTTCAGCGGTTGCAGAATTGAACGTTTATACATCACTGTAGCGCCAAGGAATGAAATACAAATAGGCACTTCATTCAAATTGAATCATGAACATGACTCATGATCACATGGGAATGGAGAAGGAGAGAGAAAGAGCCAGCTTACGCTGGGCCTCCATGGATAATTAGGGGTTCTGGTCCGGCAGAAGACCAAAAAAATCCGATTTAGGTAGTGGGTATGTGACATAAATACAACATGAATTTGGTTCACTCCACTACGTATTATCCTCAGGGCAATGGATTAGAAGAATCCTCCAATAAGATTCTTATAAGGATCATTAAAAAATTTCTCACAGAGAAGAAGAGATCATGGGATTCAAAATTGAAATTTTCCTTATGGGTTGATCGAATCAATACTAATAAATCTATTGGAACTTCACCTTTTCAAATGGTTTACAGAAAAGAGGTTGTATTTCCAACTCAACTCGGTTTACCTATTCTCAAATTTATGCAAGTGGAGTTAGAAGAGCCTAATGATATTCAAAGAAGAATTTTCCAGATTATAGAAGTTCAATAGAATAGAGAAAGGCTAGATCAGGAAGCTATCATTTACCGGAACAAATTTTCCTAAAAAAAAGTGAACAAATCACTTGTTTAGAACCAAAAGGCATAGAATTTCTTGAGGATTATCCTCAAATCTTGCAGAAGTTCAAAGTTGCAGGGTGTTTTAATTTTTTCTCTACATTATAGGGTTATCATGAACAAATATCAATGATTTTCGTGCAAAATTTTGATGGATTTGAGACAGTGGTGGGAAAATTTCTAATACATGTGACAAATCATTCGATTGGGACCTCATGTAGGTTATCAGTATATGGAGAAATATGGTAGAAGAAGGAGATGTTGCATGTCAAAATCGTGAATCAATGTTTACTTCCAGAACATCAAAGCCCTAACTGGAGTCAGGGTATTCCAAAAAATTGGTTGAAGAAAGAATGGTAGACTATTTTGATGATTATTCGCAGGTACATTACATGTGAAGGGTGGTTTTCCCTTGTTCACCTTTATCATATTAGGTTGTTGATGCATTTGAATGATGATAGTCCTCTGTGTTTACCCTTATTTCTATTAAAAAGTTTGTTGAAGATGTCTAAAAGGATACAAACCCATCCTACAACCACTGGTAAAATTTTATTTCATCAAAGACTTATCAATACCTTGGTTATGTATGTGTTGGGAGAAGTCCAATGTTCTTGGGACTGGTTTCTTGAATCACTCAATCTTGAAGAAAAAGAATCCAAGCATAAAGATACTCTATAAAAGACATCAAAAAAATAAAAGAGGGTTCCTAAAGCTTATGTTACAACAAAATAAAGTTATCCTATATTTAGAATAACTAGATCCAACAAAAGGAAGTTGCAGTCACAACATGAGACTAAATATTTATAGAAAGATTCCCATGTGGCCAGGATGACCAGAACGTAGAAGAAGAAGTTAGAAACAGAGTGAGAGATGGAAATTCAAACTCAGATTAAATCTCTTGTTCCAAAATACAAACCTAAATATTGCAAAGGAATACATGTCAAAAGATCGACTAAGGAGAAGATTTAACAGTCCATACAGAAACAAGATGAACCTGTAGTAGAAGTTAAAGTTAAGAAATTGTGCAAGCAATGAAATACTAAAAAAGTATTGAATTATCCTAGTAGACCTAAAACCAGGGAAACTAATAAGTTGAGTTTAAATTCAAAATCCTTATTCCATCCTGCTATTAAGAAAGAAAATTTAATTATCCTTGATGATGACACAATGAAAAATACAGATGAAGGAAACAAACAATCACTAGTCACTTCTTCAAACAAATTGAAAGAAGTTAAATTGGAGCATGAAGAAGAGCATTATAATGAACTTTTGGAGAATATCTTTCACGAGAAACAGAGAAAAAATGAGAAGGATAAACAAATTGTAGATCACCAAATGAGGCATGTAACTAAGGCAACAAAAAATATAGTTGTGAAATTTGAAGATTTGTCCAAGTCCTCTTTGAAATGAGACTACTTGACTGTTCTTGAAGAAAATATAAAGAAAACTAAGACTAAGCAATAATTTGATTGTATTCCAGAGACATAAGAGCTACAGGATGTTCAGGAGATGCAAATATCAAAAAGTACTGAACCAAAAGAGATTGTTGGAGGATCATCTTCAAAGGGTCATAAGTATGAGTTTAAAGAAAAAAGGCCCAATTTTTCCATTGACCTAAATCAACCTGCTCCAGATGAAGATTATACTAAATTCATAATAGAAAAAAGGGATAAAAAATACAAGGTTAAAGAATTGCAAACCATGATTATGAAATTGAAGCAGGAAAAGTGGATAATAGAAAAATGGAATACCAAACAACAAGAACAGTTACAGAAACCAAAGAAGAAGAGCAAGGATACAAAAATATTGCTAAAAGAGGTAAGAGAGACAAACATAAAACTTTATTGGCATAATGTGGTTCTAAAAACCAAGTTGAAACAAAGACAGACCAAAATTTATTCTTCTATTATACAGTGAAGAGTTCAAAAATTTGAGGCATCATATATTTTTTATTTTTTTTAGTTGAATACTGTTGAAATATTGAAACTGCAAAGAGTATTCTATTTATTATTGATTCATTATTCATTAGATCAATCCCCTTTTTTGGATTGTAATTGACCAAATCCCCTTTTCTGGATTGGTCAAGCCCTAATTGTATTATGTTAATTAAGAAGTCGGCCTCGAGGCCTAGTTAAAGTGGTTTTAGCCACTAAGAAGACAAGTCGGCCCTGCCACAGTGAAGCGACACCTTTACAACACTTGCCATATTGTATAAATAAAGGAAGCCAGTGCCTCATTATCTCACTCACTCATTCACTCATCAAGTGCATAAGTTTGGTAGCTCTAGTTGGGAGAAGAAGGAAGAGAGAGGCGCATTTCTCAATGTTGGATATTCTCTAGTGTTTTGGTTTATTGTCTTGGCATTGTATTGGCTATCTATATTAAGGAATGTTTTGTTGGTTTTCTCACCCATGAGGGTTTTTGATGCAGATGATGCCATTCAACCCCCACACCTCCTGCTCAAAGGATCGATTCTAATTCACTTTTTGCTGAGCTGAAGTGGCTCTTTAGATTCCTCCAATGGAATCCCTATGAAAAACCCACTCCACAGGTCCTTTAGTCCCTTCACGGTCTTCTGCACTGGACCATGAACAAATTCCCCATAGGAATCTAATTATCGGGCTTCAGGGTTTCGGACTTTCTACTGTCGAGATTCACTGTCCTCTCGATTCCCTGATCACCAATGGGAGAATTTGCCGACACACCCCTTTTCCCCAGCCCCTCCTATCTGTGATGCTGGTCCATGTGACCTGCCTTCATATGACCACAGTCATAGGTTCCTATCGGGGTTTCGGGATTTGCTAGGCCAGAATGCACTTGCTCTTTGGGTCCGCGATCCTCCGATTTCCAACGTGCTATAAAATATCAGCTAGCCCTCCTAGCTCATCCCCTGGTCCATACGACCGCCTCCTGTATGACCTTAGACATACCTCTCGTCGGGGTTTCGGGTTTTTTGATGCCAAAATACATACGCCTACGGGATTCCCGACTCCTCAAATCCCGACTCTCCGCTGCACTGACAGCTGGCTTCCACTATGGCTCTTTCCTCAGCCTTGATGTGATGACAACTGGCCCCTACTCATCAGAGTATCATGATTCACGATTTCAAAAGGTGTAAACACCACATCCATGGGATTCCTGATATTCTGATGGACCAAACACCGATGGACGACTTCCTTATCAGTCCTTTCCTGATAGCGCTGATCTCCTCCATGCGTCCCTTCCATATGGACGATCTCGATTCCTCTGATGTTTCGAGACTTGTGATGTCTCAATTCTCACGACCTCGAGAATCCCGATTTCCCGAGTGCCGATATCCCAATGGCTCCACCCTTATCGGGATTTCTCCTCCTGTTCATGAGGACTTAACTCCCTCGCAACTTCTGCAGATCCGAAGGTTGTCGCTGATCCTAAAACAGATCTAATGGCTCAGATTCATTCTTCTGCGCACTCATTCCTGCACTTAAACTCTGTGCATCTTCTCCCGATCCAACAGCTGGCGGGATTTCTGAATGAGATCCAACGGCTCAGATCAATTCTCCTACGCACTCCTCCTGGACGTGATAATCAACTATCTAGATCTTCTCTTCATGTCGATTTGACGGCTACTGTTGCTCCTCTGAGATTCTTCATTTTCTTCCCAGACTTGGGAGAAATATTCAACTCCTCAAAGGCCTCGACCTTTGCTTCTTTTCTCCTCTGTGAAATCCTCCAACTCTGAGCTTCGCCGCGCGTATGATAACATTGGCCCTCCTGAGCTTATTATCTTTGAATCCTTGGAGGATTCTTCAAATTTTTCACTTCTTGCAGCGTCTTTCTCACACACACGCTGGTGCTGTCCCTCCTGAGCTTCTTCGAACACTCAAACCCCTTGAGGGATTTTGTCCTTCTTCTCCTTCAGATGGAGAATGAAATGGATGCCTTCCTGGTTATCCTTCTACTCAAGCGACTTCTGGCTGAGCCTTGTGGGTGTTCAACAACCCAGTGAATATCCTTCAGTGGATACTTCCTCCAACTCCAGAACTCAAAGAGTTCTCTTCTCCTGTGCCTATCTACACACAGACTCAAATGCCCACTTGGCAGAGTGTTTTCTTCCACAGAACGTTCAACAGTTTTGTTTTCTTCTCCCATGCACCTATGCACCTGTTCAATGCCCACCTGGCAGAGCTCTCATAGAATCCTCAGTGATTCTGGTCTTCTTCAAACTCACAACAGAGTCCTTCCTCAAATGCACTCCTTGCACCTACTCAATGCAAGGAGTGCATTGAGCAGGTGCACTCCTCTACAGAATTCACAGCAGAATTCTGTCTGCAACTGTGTCTCCTGTCACACAGCCTTGCCTCCTGAGGTGTTCAACAACCTCAAAGTTCTTCCTCCTGAATTGATGATTCCAGCTCCTATGCCACAGCACGTCTTTTTCTGACTCCGCAGAGTTCAGAAGTGCATCCCCTGTGCATGGCTCTCAGAACCCGCAGTGTTCTGTCACACCCTCCTGGTGTGAAGCCTCAAAGACCTTCAACCCTGAAATCAAGCACACTCCTACAAATGCACAACTACAACATACATTCACAATATGAATAACACTCATAGACATCCATACAATACATAACTCATGCAGGAAAAATTGCTTCTGATTATATTAAAATTGCAAATGCTTGTATTTACAAAGGTGTTCTCGAGCTCTCTCTGGCTCTCCTCTTCCTCCTACTCATCTTCTAACTACAAAAATGATATCTCAAAATGTCTTTTACCTGAGGGGCTCATCGAGTGCTTCCCTCCAGGTCCACCTACTCTATTTAATTATAATAAATGGTCGTCTAGTCCAGCATCTAGATCTAGATCTCAGCAGATCTAGCATTAAATTCGATCTACCTAATGCCTGCACAAAGGTGTGGCTTCTATGGCTCGCCATCCTAAGCATTTAAATTACATTCATTTCAAATTTAAATGAGGTTGAGCCTCTCTTTTAGCGTGCGATTTGAATTTGCTGGCATGGCTGGCTAGCTGGATGGCTAATGTGGAGAGATGTTCCTGCATCAGTTTCCCAGGATAAATGTTGTGTGTCTTGTGATTTTGTTTCTCTTAATGATCCTTCCTATGATATTTTTATCTAGTAAATTGGAAAGAAACCTAATAATAGCTCAAAACTTAACATGGTATCAAAGCTAAGCTGAAGAGAGCATCTTTCACTGGATAAAGAAAAATGTCACTATTTCTGTACACAGAAATTAGGGCTTTTGGTTAAAGAGGAATATCAACCTAAAAACCATCTAGAAAAGTGTGCCCTATCCTAGGAAAATATTTGGCACATTGAGCATACCTTTTCAGTGGTCAGATACTTCGAAAAGTCAAAAACTAGTTTTGACTGGTACCAAAAAACCAGAAGTACCAGAAAACCAGGAAACTGGAACTAGTACCAGAAGTACTAGTCCAGATCTCTGTAGGTCAAGTTTCAAGGGGAAATGCTTTAATTTTTTGAAATCTAACAACTCCAACAAGCTCACCTCAACCCAGCGCATCTAGTCCCTGGATCAATATTTCAAAATTTGAAGTTTGAAAAATTAGGGCTTCCTCATAAAACCTTAAGTTGCAGTTGCAATTTCAGAATCAGTTGCAGTATCAATTGAAGTATCAACTGCAGTAGCAGTTGTAGTCACCCTTGAAGTTTTAAAAGGGTTGGTAATTATTTCCATTGCTACCGTATGGTGCCACTACCTGCAAATGCTATCAGAGGTATGTACTCACATATGTTTAAACTGTTAATATTTAATGGGTATTTGTAGGAGAAGGGATCTCTTGCCATAGATCCATAAGGATATCAAGATCCAACAAATTCAGAGGAATAATGCAACCAAGGATTGATTATTCTAATATACATGTTATGACATTATTTTGATCTCAATTGCATGTTGAAGCTATGACCATCATACTAACCTTTGGTCAAAAATTAAAGTCAAGGTATTATATTGATTAAAGTTGAGATCATAGAGTTTATTTGCTAACCCAACCTTCTATCAAGATAACATATTGTCTTAGTATAGAATACAGGTTGAATAAAACACTTTTCATCTTGAGTGAAGGAGACTTGGAAGAAAAGAAACACGCTCATTATTGAGGGCAAGAATCTAGGTTCCAGGTTTGATTAATTAAGTTGATAAGATTCAAAGTTGCATATGACAAGTTGATAACTACCCCATTACAAGTAAACATTATAGTTGAGGTAGCAGTCTTTGAAAAGTATTATACTTGGTATCATGTAAGCATATTGAGACAAATGCTTAATGTAATCATTTACCAGATACAAATAACATCTCCTCTAGGAGAAACTTCTTTTGTTAGTTCCATGTTAGTAGTTACCATGGATGGATGTTTGATCACAACACTAGAAGAGTGTTGATATCATTTCATATTGTATTTCTTACTTTTGATCTTTGTTTCAGGAAGGTCACAAGTGATATATCTAAAGGAGCTATTGTGACAATTATTCATGCTATTGTTTTATTGCTATTATCAAAAGATTATTATTCTCTCATGTTGTTTTGTTGACCTTGGTTCAGGTCACAGGTGATAACCCTTAGGAATCTATAGTGAAGGTTACAAAAGGAAACATATTAGATGAGACATGAAGCATAATACCCAAGTCATATACATAACCATATACATTCTTGTACCAAATAATATGAAGAAGAAACTGTTCTTGAGATCTAGAGTATCTCATATGAAGATTCATTGTAAGGAGCAGAAGGCTCCAAAGATGACCAAACTTCAGAACAAGAACTCACATAAGACTTGGTCAAAGGATAATGAAGCCACCTTGACGGGAAGCAGAAATCATTTGAAGTATGACTCAACCTTTCATATTTAGACTTGGTATTCAAAACCAAGTATACCCCATAAGAGATGATGAAGTCCTTGTAGACACATAATAAATCAAGAGTAATATCTTGGATTCAAAAACTTCTAGGAGATATTAAATCTCCTGGGAATATTCCCATGTTTCAATGACAAAGAAGGAAGCCAATCAGAAAGACTAGGATACAGATTTTTTTCGTGAGACTAGAAGAGAAGTCAGTATTGACTTCCAATATTGATCTAACATATCAAGCATGTTGCAGATGTACAAAGCCTGATGTGTGTCCATATTCTTCTCCCAACAAGAGGGAGAAGACTATGATGAGACATTTACTCCAGTAATTGAAGAAATAGTTCTAGTATTCATGAAGACAACCAAAACAACCATGATTCATATATAGTATGAGATGTAGGGGGAGAAATCCCCATTAAAGTTGAGTGGAAATTGGTGTAGTACATTAGTTGGGTCATGGAGACATGACTACAATAAAATATAGAGTTACCTTGATGAAATAAGAAGAGCTACCTTCAATATCAGTTATTGATCCACTCTCAATTTCAGATGAAGTTGTTGTTGTGATAGAATAGAGGATTTACTCATAGATTTTAGTAGGCACAATGAGAATGACTCAATCATTCTTATATTTAGAGCAGTTGTAGGTGTAGAGTCCCAGTTCCAGAAGGAACAATTGCAAAAAGAGGAGAGGACATACTCTTAGGTAGTGAGACAGGTAGTGCTTTGCAGAAAGCACATAGAGCTAGTACATGATTGTCCATATTGATTTGCAGCTAAGGAAGTGTACCAAATTGGTACAAAGTAATGTGAAAAATTGATTTGAAGTTGAAGACAAAAAGACTTAGGCCTACAGGTTGAAGAATGCTATGTACAGGTTGAAGCAAGCTCCTAGAGCTTGATATGGTAGAATTGACAGTTTCCAGATGAGCTTGGGATTTACCAAGAGTAAATATGATTCTAACCTTTACCTCAAGTTTATGAATGATTAGCCATTTATATTGTTGTTGTATGTGGATGGATTATTTCTAACTGGAGAAGAAAATCTCATCACTAATTGTAATAAGAAGCACACTGCAGAATTTGAGATGAAAGACCTAGGCCTGATGCATTATTACTTAGGTCTTGAAGTTTGGTAGAGCCCAGAGAAGATCTTCCTTAACCAAGAGAAGTATGTGGTATAAATACTAAATAGGTTTGATATGTTGGAGTATAAATCCATGAACACGCCCATGGAAACAAAGTTGAAGTTCCTAGTAGATACCTCATCAGAATTGGTTGATGCTACTTTGTAGAAACATATTATTGGCTTGTTGATGTATTTGACAAATACTAGATTGAATATATGCTTTGTTGTGAACACCTTTGAGTCAGTACCTGGTAGAACCCATACGTGTTCACCTTGATGTTGAAAAACATGTGATGAGATACCTTAAGGGTACATTGGATTTTGGTCTCTGCTATACTAGAGATCATGACTTCATACTGTATGGATATATTGATTTAGATTGAGATAGAAGTGTTTCTGATAGAAAGATCACTTCAAGATGTTGTTTTAGTCTAGGGTCAGCCATGACTTCATGGAAGAGTAGGAAGCAATATAGTATTGATCCCAACACGACATAAGCAAAATATATAGCAACATGTTCTACCAATTGTGAAGCCATATGACTATAGATGTTGTTGACAGATCTATTTGATCTGGAGATGGAAGCCACAGTGATCCTATGTGATAACCGGAGTTTATAAAAATGATGTGTTGCATGATGAGTCAAAGAAAATAGAGATTTGATATCACTTCATTCGTAATATGGTGCAAAGAGGAGCCATACAACTCCATTATGTTGGAACAAAGGAATAGGCTGCAGATGTGTTGACCAAGCCTCTGTCTCATGTAAATTTTGAGCACTTTCGATTCAATCTTGGTATAGTCTGAAAGGACCTCCCTCGAAAGGGGGAGTAGTGATGATGATACTATGGTATCCTGACCAATTGTGGGTAGCTCGGTTAGGATTTTATATCCTAGAGGACTAATCATCCCTGGATAGATCCCGAAGGTCCGTAAGGAGGGGTTGTCAGAGTACTTATGCATGTATAAGATAGCTTTGGTCAGTAGTGGTAGCTCCATTAGTATTTTATATCCTAGGGAATATGTTTATTCATGGACAGATCCTTTGGATCTGTTCGAGTACCACAATATGTTGTGATCCCAGCCTTGTGCTAAAGATTTTGAGCTTCGTGATGATGTTGTTGTGATGCTAGCCTCATGCTGGAGATTTCCAGCTTCATGATGATGTTATTGTGATGTTAGCATCGTGATGAAGATTTCCATCTTCATGATGATGTTGTTGGGATACTAGCCTTGTGCTGAAGATTTCTAGCTTCATGCTGATGTTGTTGTGATGCCAACTTCATGCTGAAGATTTCCGGCTCCGTGCTAATGTTGTTGAGATGCCAACTTTGTGGTGAATATTTTGAGCCTAGTGTTGATGTTGATGATGCTCCAGCCTTGATGTTGTGATGTTGTTGTTGTTGATGTTGTATCAACCTTGTGAGGTTATTGATGATGATGATGTATTAGTGTTGTACTAATCCATGTTGATGCAGATGATGATGATGCCATTCCATCTCTTTGTTGTGGATGATGATATTGATGATAAAAACCTTTGATGATTTATAGATATACTATTTAGTGTTCCAGACGTTGTTGATGTTGCTTCCCTCTCTCTCTCCCGATGATGTTGTAGAATACCCTTCTTGTTAAGGGGGAGTGTTGAAATATTGTAGTTGCAAAGAGTATTCTATTTATTATTGAATCATTATTCATTAGATCAATCCCCTTTTGTGGATTGATCATGTCGGGCATTGTAATTGACCAAATCCCATTTTGTGGATTGATCAAGCCCTAATTATATTATGATAGTTAAGAAGTCATCCCCCAAGCCTAGTTAAAGTGGTTTTAACCACTAAGAAGATAAGTCGGCACTGCCCTAGTGAAGAGACA